>CAWUFW010022224.1:0-100654 GCA_963921515.1 Calotriton arnoldi | reverse complement strand
TGTTCCCTGATTGGCTCCAAGAGGGTCTCATGACTGAAATCATCCGGTTCAACCAATCATATAATTTTCTCTTCCGGTGTGGTCGAAAAATGGCCACTGGCCTGTGGGGGAAGAGAAGACAGTTCAGGTAAGTCTGTCTCATACAGAACCTCCCAGGGAATGTTACTTTCTCCTTCCAATTCACTTTCCTATTGACATATCCCTTCCCTAGGATTTTCCTGTTCGGGGAAAAGTGGCATCATTGACAAAAAATCTTAACTTTTCAACTGTCCATTTAATAGCGAGGCACCCTTTTTCAATAGTAGCGTATTTGTGTTCTCAGGGAAACAGCTTACGACTTATAAACAAAATCGGTACATTCACTCCTTCATCGTTGTTTTGAGAGAGAACAGCTTCAATGCCACAATCTGAGTCATCTGTCTGGAGGAGAAATGGTTTAGAGAAATCTGGGGAGGGGAGGATAGGACTAGAAGTTATGGCTTTCTTAAGCTCCCTGAAGGTGGTAATAGCTACTTGTGACGTGTTTTGAAGACTACCTTTGGATACCTTCTTTTTTAAAAGGTCATTGAGAAGGGCTGCGATGTCTGAATATTGGGGAATGAATCTACGGTAGTATCCCAAAAGACCCAAAAAAGCCTGTATTTCTTTACGGGTCTTAGCAAATGCGGTCACAAAAAAATAATACATTAGTGTGAGACTCGCTATTAGGAAGGGATGCCCTTGGCACGCCCCTTCCCACCAGCGAGTCACAAACCATATTTTGCGAGTCGCTAATAGGTTAGCGAGTCGCAAAATATGGTTTGTACAAGGGGCTGACCTATTTTGCGGTCGCAAACGGCCCAAATTCCTGTTTGCGACCGCAAAAACTGGTCGTACATCTGCCCCCAATTCTTTTAAGGTACTGGTTAGGGAATCTTTTGGTTGGCCAACCAACACTTTTTTTGGTTGGGTACCTATCCATTTTTTTTAACATGTTTATATGGTAGATTTGCTCTTTTGTATATCCCATTTTTATTTTGTAAGAGGTTGTATCTAATTGCTCAACTATTTGATAGGGTTCCCTCCATTCAGCCTTCATTTTCTTTTTTAAGGTAGGGAGGAGAACGATAACCCAATCATTTATTTGATATTCTCTCCATTTCTTCCCCTTATCATAAAACTACTTTTGTTTCTACTAGCTCTTTTCTAATTGGGTGTAGGCTAAGTCTTGTAGTTTACTAATACTTGGCCGTATTGTTTGCATATATCCTATTAGATCTAGGGCTTCTGTCCCATTATTCTTCTCCCTGGCTTCTCTGGTTATCTCGAGTAGGGTTCTGGGTTGTCTCCCATAAAGAAGTTCAAATGAGGAGCAGCCTAAACTGCTTTGAACCTGGCCTTTGATAACAAACAGAGCTAAGGGAAGGAGAAGACCCAGTTCTTTCCATCCCCAGGAGCATTTTTTTTAACGTGAGTTTGAGGGTTCCATTGTACCGTTCAACTAACCCATCGGTTTGGGGGTGGTATACCGAGGTCTTAAGATGTTTCAAATTAACATAGTACACAATTCCTGCATTAATTTGGATACAACTGGAGTACCCTGATCAGTGAGAATCTCTTTAGGGAACCCCACCCTAGAGAATATTTCAATAAGAATATTTCTGGTAGTGGCTGACTTAAAGGGAACTGCTTCAGGATAGCGAGTGGCATAGTCAACAACTACCAAGCAATAAGCGATACCCTGTTTGATACTTTGGAAGGGACCAATCAGGTCCATTCCAATACTCTCAAAGGGTTGTCCTATTATAGGTAAGGGTTGGAGAGGGACTGCAGGAGGTTTATGTGGGTTCTTCTGTTGACAGATCCCACAACTCTGGCAATATTTTTAGGTCGCGCCTCGACCTGTTGTATACTCTTCTGTGCACTAGTCGCACACCCACCTTTTGCCATTAGTTATTATATGTGGCAATCAGAAATGCTGGCTTCTTATAGGTGTTTGTAAGTGTTGGTCCCTCCTTTCCATGTCTGTTCTGCCTTGTGGCGATTTCACTAATGGTTTCCTTTGGTCAGCCGCAACATTGCTTAATAGCGCACTGGCCGCTCCTACCTGTGGCTGCAGCCCATGCTTGTGGATTCACCAGAGCCCTCTCCGTTGGGATTTTAAGCTTCCAACCCCATTGTAGGAATAGTTGGCACTGCACTACAGACGGGGTTCTTTTGTGGTCCTACTCCCTATCACTTTAAACCGGCTTCTGGCTTTTTAAGTCTAGTGCAGAGAAAGGTTTGCTCTCTCTCTCTCTTTCTCCTTCATGCTCTCTCTTTCTCTCAGTCGCTCTCTCTGTCTCCAAGAGTTAAGTTAATTATTTACCACAAAATTCAGAAAGGCCACACACCCATATGCTCACATCAATATCCACCCATACAAAAAGCAATTGCTCATACCATTCTCACACCATCAGTCTTGTACAAAACTACCGACTCTCACCACCAATGTTACATCTCCCAATATTTATCACCCCCATAAAAAAGGCAGGGTGACTAAAGATGTGTTGCTGTAAAGGGATGAAATGATGAAGTGAAGTTTGTTAGAACTTGAAGTTAAAGAGTATGATGTGACAAAAGGAGGAGGTTGTGGGTCTGTGCTAATATGGTTAAATAAAGTGATGTTGTGTAGTTCCTACTAATCCTTAGGATCTGTGCATTGTTTGGACAACATAAACTAAGGGCTTGGTGCCTAGACCGATTCAGGACACACCCGCAGGATATGTTGGCCTATAGACGAGCTAGCTCGCAGTGCCACTGCAAGCCCCCCCTAACTTATCAAGGAGTGAACAGTTTCCGAAAACCACTGAACATGACAACCCTGACCACTAAGGAATCGTGGAAACAGTACAGAACCTTTCGCTCAGTCACTCGTGCTCACTTGTTCTCAGAGAAATATACAGAGAATACAGAGTGGGACGTTTTCAATAATATTTATTGAACCAACGTTATTCTTGCATGAAATACGTGTGCTGCAAAGATTAGGAGACAGAAGCAAAAAAAGGAGATTACAAGCACCAAGAGAGTAAACGGTAGATACACTTCTACCATGGTGCTGAAGCAATGAATATATGCAGGCTTATATGCAAAATGGTAATCTAACGTACTCCTACAATGCGAACCCTACTCTAAGTGCACCTAGAGTATGTGTAGGTGTAGAGCCAACAATCCTCCTGATGGGAGAGAGTGAAGGACCCCGTCTTGGTCTCGAGTTGGACACCCCTCACAGAGAACCAGACCGGTGTGTGGTGATTTCTCAGCAGGCAGAGACCTTCAGTGTCAGTAGAAGTGCCTCCTCTACCAATCTATCTAGATGCATATTATTTATAATAAAAAGTAGCCTTTGCGATGTGCATGCTAGATTAGTGATGTTATGGATATATGGATAGCGATGTCGCCCCGTGGATGAAGATAGGAAGACTTTTGTACCCAGTGCATAGAGAGGCCTAGTACATGATGTTCAGGGCATCGTGACAATTTTGTGGAAAGCTGGATGTATAAGCAAAGTAGTTTCAGAGAAACTAATCCAACATTGTCGTGCATGCTAATGTGTGCAAAAGGTCACTGCTTTAATGTTATTTTCTAGGACAATGTAAGGAATAAATTGCCTTGCTACATGTGCCTAACTCTGGAATATAACACCCACTCCTCATCCTAAGGTTCGATATATAAAAGCTATCTAAATAGACAGTATAAAAATGAAATAAAAAGGTAAAAACTATGGTTAACATTGTCTAAAAGCAAGCTTCTCCTTTAAAATATTCTAAAATGCCTTAAAGTCATTATGCTGTTTGAAATCCTAAGCACTCCGAAAGCCATGGTGCCTAGAAAAATAAAAATAAAACAAAAATGTTTTAGTCGAATTTAGTTTACAAAAGAAGCCGAATTGTTCCCACATGGAAAATACCAATTATTTCATGTGTTCCAGGTTGCAGACACAACATTGTTGTTGTCCGAAACCGCAGATGACCATCCTAGAGGTGCACTTCGAAGCAGATTAATAGAGCAAAGGTGATTCCATCCAATTCCCACAGCAGACGCCGAGGGACAGACTGCATCCTGCATGCATATCGTGGAGCCGTTGTCCAAGTCACTAGGAGCCGATGCACCCCAGGGTGGCTCAAGAAAGGCATTCATCAGCAACGGAAGACACTGGGGACAACAATACCCATGGACCATTAATGGGTCCAGTAGTACATCAATGTCCAATGGCGCAATGAGTTGTGATCCTAGGCATATGTCTAATACGCATTCGTTGCCGCAAAGCAGGTAGTAGAATACAGTTTGTATGCAGTTAAGCCAAACAGGCCTGAAGGACAAGAACCAGTGCTTGTCCAGTTCTCGAACTCGAAGTGTGCCAATTGTGTTAACCATGTGCTCACGGCATTGTAGCACCAGCAGTGCTGTCTTCATTCTGAATCGAACTGGGACGTCCATTGCGGATTAGGAAAAATTAAAATCAGGATTCCCGCCAAAAGTAGCAGGACAAGCGGGAGCCTTCCAAAAACGCTTCCCCAGCACAGAGTGTATGAATGATGGAATAACTCCAAAGATTGTCTGAAATGTGCTAAGCAGTCCAGAACCGATACATTTAAAACAAGCATTTGCAATGCAATAGGTCTCACCTTAACAGAGTTTAAGCTATTGGCAATGCAATAGCTTAAACTCTTGCAAATGCGCCACCTATTGCATTGCAAATATTTGTTTTTTTACTAGCGCCCATGTGGCGCTTTCACATTCATGAAGCTGCACCCCTTTCTTTAAAAGAGCTGCGTCTAAAGAAAGGGAGTGTCCAAAATCAAAGTGAAAGCGCGACATGGGTGATTTGACAAAAAAAGCATCTGTTTGTCAAGTTGACAAACATGTTTTTGGGGGTAAAAGTACCCATGTCGCGCTTTCACTTTAATGTCAGCCGCGTACCTTTCTTTAGACGTGGTTTGTGTAAAGTAAGGGGCGCCGCCTCTATGAATGTGAAAGCGCCGCATGGGCGCTAGTAAAGAAAATAAATAAGCGCAGCTGTTAAATGCGGACCGTACCGCTAAAGTAAGTAAATAAAAAAACACGGCACTGTATTTAAAGTGGACCGCCTTTGTTAAAAATAAAAGTAGGCGGCGGGCTGTGAGGTAGTGGGTGGAATAGGGAAAGAGCATTAAATAAAATAGTGCTCACCGACTTATAAAGCAGACCATGTAACAACACCAGTAAAAGGACCAATCAATCAATCAATCAATCAATCAGTGGTTTATAGGGCGCGCTACTCACCCGTGAGGGTCTCAAGGTGCTGGGGGGGTGAGAGGCAGCTCCGGGTTAGTCGAATAGCCAGGTCTTGAGGTCCTTCCTGAATGCGTGGAGGGTCGGGGAGCGTCTGATGCTGATCGGGAGCTTGTTCCAGGTTTTCACTGCGATGTAGGAGAAAGCTCTTCTGCCGGCTCTGCTTCTGCGGATGCAGGGGACCTCTGCCAGGGCGAGGTCGGAGGAGCGGAGGTTTCTCTTGAAACATACCCGGTCGTTGAGGTATTTGGGTCCGATGTTGTTGAGGGATTTGTAGGTGTGGGTGAGGAGCTTGAAAGTGACCCTCTTCTCAACGGGTAGCCAGTGGAGGCTTCGTAGGTGTTGGGTCATATGTTCGTGGTGAGGTGTTCCAAGGACGAGCCTGGCTGCGGCGTTTTGGATGGTTTGGAGCTTGCGTAGGAGAGTTTTGTTGACTCCGGCGTAGAGGGCGTTGCCGTAGTCCAGTCTGCTGGAAATGAGTGCATGGGTGACGGTCTTTCTGCAGTCGGGGGGATCCATTTGAAGGTCTTACGGAGGATACGGAGGCAGTTGAAACTGGTGGAGGCAATGGCGTTGATCTGGCGGTTCATGGAGAGGGAGGAGTCGAGGATGATGCCGAGGTTCCGAGCGTGGTCAGTCGGGATGGGCGGGCTCCCGAGGGTGGAGGGCCACCAGGTGTTGTCCCAGGCGGAGGTGCAGGGCCCGAGGATGAGGACCTTGGTCTTTTCTGAGTTGAGCTTCAAACAGCTGTCCTTCATCCAGGCTGCTACGTTTCTCATTCCTTCTTGGAAGCTGAGTCTGGTGATTTCTGGGTTCTTGGTGAGGGAGAGGATGAGTTGAGTGTCATCAGCGTAGGATACGATGCTAAGCCCGTGGTGTCTGGCGATGGGGGCCATGTAAATGTTGAAGAGCGTCGGGCTCAGTGAAGATCCTTGGGGTACTCCGCAGATGATGTCAGTGGGGTTGGAGAGGAAGGGGGGAAGTCTGATCCTCTGGGATCTGCCTGAGAGGAAGGATTGGATCCAGTCAAGGGCGGATCCCTGTATTCCTGCGTTGTGGAGTCTAGCAGCTAGTGTGCGATGTGAGATGGTGTTGAAAGCTGCGGCGAGGTCTAGGAGGATGAGGGTCGCGGTGTGTCCCTGGTCTAGCAGCATTCGGATGTCGTCGGTGGCTGCGAGGAGGGCAGTATCGGTGCTGTGGTTGCTGCGGAAGCCAGACTGGGAAGCATCTAGGATGCAGTTTTCTTCGATGAAAGTGGTCAGCTGGGCGTTCACGAGTCTTTTGGTGACTTTGGCTGCGAAGGGGAGGAGCGAGATGGGCCGGTAGTTCTTCAGGTCGGTTGGGTCGGCCGTTGGTTTCTTGAGGAGGGGTTTCACCTCTGCACGCTTCCAGTCATCTGGGCAGATGCCGTTTGCGAGCGAGGAGTTGATTGTTCGTCCTAGTTCGGGTGCGATGGCTGCAGCGGCCCTGTGGAAGATGTGAGGGGGCAGGGGTCGGTTGGGGATCCTGAGTGTGTCTTCTTCATGGTTGAGGAGATGAGCTCGACAGAGGCGGGGGCCCAGGAGGTGATGGTTGGCTTCTCGGCGGCGGTGGGAGGTGTGGTGCTGTTTCCTGCTGGCTCGCTGAAGTTGTCGTAGAGGGCCGTGATCTTCAGGTGGAAGTAGGAGCTGAGTTTGTCGCAGAGTTCCTGGGAGTGTGTGATGTCTGTGGCTTCGCAGGTGGGTTTAGCAAACTGCTGAATGACGTTGAATAGTTCCTTGGTGTTGGATGCGTTGGTCTTGATTTTGTCTCTGATGAAGGTCCTTTTGGTGTCCCTTATACGCTGGTGGTAGACCTTAAGGGCGCTCTTGTGGTTGTTCCAAGCTTCCGTGGTCTTCTGGTTCCTCCAGGTTTTTTCCAGGAGTCTGCAGTGGCGTCTGGCTTCTAGGAGTTCGGTGGTGAATCAGGCTGCCTTCAGCGGGTGATGGTTGGCGGTGCGGCGGAGGGGTGCCAGCTTGTCGGCGCAGCAGGAGATCCAGCGGTGGAATTCCCTGGTTGCGGAGTTGGTGTCGGTCGTGGCCTTGGGGGGGTCCTGGAGGAGGGTAGAGTTCAGGTGCTGTAGTGTAGTTCCTATTTCCCTAATAGGCTCTGCGCATTGGAATAATATAACCTATAGGCTTGACATAGGACTAAGGTCGGTATGTCCCTATCGAGTATATTAAACTCAATTACTTGTGCCAGCTAGCTCAGAGGCCACTAGAAACTCCTTGAATAACAAGAAGGGAGTAGTTTCTGGCAACCGAAAAACATGACTACTTTGTTTCCCTTTAGAATCGGAACACGTCTCAGAATCGTGGAAACAATAGATAACAGTTTCACTCAGTCAATCATGCATGCTTAGTTTCTACAGAGTTACACAGAAAGGAAAGACGGGCGTTTCAATAAAAGGGTTTTATTGAACAGTCTTGTTTCTTGTGTAAGAGATATGTGCTGTTATGATCACAATACAGTATGCAAGATAAATAATGTACAGCGTAAGCAGTAGAAATAAATAATACTGCGCTAGCATTATCTTTTAGCATATATTCACGTTCATAAATAACATGAGCTAAAAATGCGAGTATTCATACGATGCGTCTCTAAGCTAGTTCTACCCCAATGTACCTAACCTAGTCTAGGTGTAGGGAAAGGTAGAAGTAGGTGGAGCATTCTCTAGTCTGGTATACTAAAAGTATGTTAAGTATAGTATGCCAAGTATGGTATGCCAAGAGTCCCTCTAGGTTCTAGTCAGCTCCATACCTTGAGAATGAGAGAGGTGGGAATCTCCTGCCGGATCTGGAACTCTAACACCCCGTGAAGGGAGTCAGAACACTGGAAGCTGGATTCGTCTGCGTGCAGGAATGACAGCGTCTTCTCAGTACGTCAGGCCGGGATACGGGCTCCTCTGAAGTCGAGGTCTCCTCTAACTTGCTTGGGCAAGGGAAGGTATATTTATACCTGATAGGTGTCTTGGAATGTTAGCATTGACGTGAAGTCGGACAGAGGAAGACGTCAGGAATGAACCCTTAAGGTATAACGGTTCATACATAATAGATGAGTTCTTGGAGAAATCAATAGTCCTGTGCTAGGGGAACTCCCGAAGCTTAAGGGTCTGGTTTCTAAGAACTCGTTGTGACGTTAGGGTGGACGGATGTCGGTGACTATGCCTGTATTTGGAGTGCACGGCTAATGCCTAAATAAGGACTGGGATTCTATGCCTATATAAAGGCAATGCGAATTGTGCCTATATAAGGACATGATTCAGGAAAACCTATATACGGACACCTAAAGCGGAATACAACACCCACTCTACTTTCGATTGAACGATAATACTAAATGCTAAACATTTAAATGCTAAACCTAAAATTGAGCACCACATATTGCTAAAAACATTTCTAAAAGCATTTTAAAAGAAGCTCAAAACTGTTGAAATGCATTAGGTACTGTTCATATAAAGCATCGTTTTCATTCTAAGCATATAACGGAAGTAAAATGCAACGTGAATGAAACAGAAATATATACATATGACGAAATGGTCGATAAGTTCTCAAAATCAAAGCCATTGCATATCATGGTATCAAATGAAATGTTAGACAAGTAAGGTGACAATGTGTCCCTGGAAGTATTCAAAGAAGTCCGTTTTAAAAGACTAGTTCTACTGTAAGCAGATTGTTCATTTGCCATGTCATTTAAAAAAAAAAAAAAAAATTAAAAAGAAAAAGTTCGATTCTGGGAAAAGTTCCAAGTTTGAAAAATATGAAGGCCAAATTTCATTGATGCCCTGGTACACTGTGAGCCGAATCAAAGTCAGTGTATGGGTCTGGCGTAAACATTAGATCATCTATTTCCGTAGCCAAAATATCGTCTACCGAAGTTGGTGACATTTGGAACACCTCGTTCAGAAGGTTAATTGCACAGAGATGAGAAACATCGCCTTCAGCAGAAGAAGCAATGTTCACGTCCGTTGTTACCTGTGTGCCTGTTGATCCATCTCGTACCTCAGCAGCAGCCGGAAGCATCTGTGAGATCTCAATGGATGCCACCATCAGGATTGGAAGCCTCTGGGGACAACATACAGCATGGGCCGTTATCGGGTCCAGCAGAGTATCGATATCCGTTGGCATGACTGATGGGAGTGTTAGACAGGTGTCTAGCACGCATTCTTCACCGCAAAACAGGCAGCGTAGAACAGGTAAGATGCAATCTTGCCAGATTGGTCTGAATGACAGGAATCACGTTGTATTAAGTTCCCGTAGACGAGGCATGCCCAAAAGCTGTACTATCCGCTCACGGCATTTCCGTTCAAGGAGGGCTCTCTCCACATTGCTCGGAGTGATGTTGGCGAAGAGGCTTGCCATAGCGTAGTAGGAGGAATAGAAATAGAATTCCTGCAACAAGCGCTAGAATTAACGGCACACCACCAAACACAGAATGTGCGAAGTTCGGGATGATTCCGAGGACAGCCTGGAAAGGTGCTAATAGTCCCGAACAGATGGTCTTAAATACATGTACAATTCCGCTTGTATCAGACCTGTTAAAGATACGCCCTATCATTTCTACGAAATGTATAGGCAGTTTAGTACAAATTAAAGCTTGTATCTCAGCCGAAGTCCTTGCAACTTGTAGATCATAGGTTTCTTTGGCCGAGGTCAAAGGCACTGATTGTTGTATAAGCATGGCTTTCATTCTGCTTAAAGTATCAAATCGTATAAAAGAGACATTCAACGAAGGCCATAGAGGCGACTCCCTGACTGTGTCTATTGGGGCAAACAATACTTGCATACAGCAAGTGACCCTGGAGTTGACCGTTACTAGATATGGGATGCCTGGCAACATGCCACAGCAACTCTGATCATTCAACATGAGGTAACTCCCATTAGAAAGTTGGCCAAACGTTGGATTAATCACAGCAGCTGGTGTACCCTGATGGTGGCAGGACAAATTTGCCACAGAACCATTACAAGCCCCGTGTAAAGATATGTCCTGACAAATTAGTGAACCGCTTAGTACACTTTCACAGTGTGTACCGCTCAGAAACACTTCACGATCCCCACTCCAACATCTATAGGTGTAAGGTAAATTCCAGGATGTCTTAATGTATTCTTTACCCAACCTTTCATATTTGCCTGCTTGCATTTGTTTAAGGCAATACTGAAACTGGAAAGTAGTCACAGGTAGACTAATTTTGCCATGAATAAGCCATTCTGTAGCTGGTTTTTCTGCCACTGTGAATGGTAATTTTCAAGTTTTCAATGCTCAGTACTGTATACTTTGCTCCCCTTTGTGCCAGTTTGATCTGTTTATCAGTTAGATTGTATTCTGCAAACAGAGCCGTCGTGTTGATAAAACGCCAAGGCACATAGCCCGCATGCAAAGATTGCAGCGTCCAGCTTAATAACATAATAGAACGTAACTGAGACTGGCCTTGTTGTAACATGGCTAAATCTTGTTCCAGTATGTCGATAGCAGAGGATACAATACTGTCCAATGAATAAATTCTGGAGGACAAAGTTGTTAACCCATTGTCGACCACAGAGAGAGTTTTCTCTATATTAATACGATCAAGTTCACGTATTCGTTCTGCGGCCTCCATCTGTGACACCTTCCATGCTTCATTATAAGCAGCATAAATGCCGGCATATATGAAACGTTTTTGACGCGGTTTTCTTGGTCCAAGCAAGAATTCCCTAAGGTCTGCCTCTTCTTTAAGTAAAGATAAGTGTTGTTTCACATCCTTAAGTGTAGATTTTTGCAGCCAATCGAGGCATCATTTTCCTACACTGTATGTTGTTACTACCCCCGGATGCTGTCTTTGGGCGTATCGTGGGTCTGGCCTGTGAATAGTAAACCCCTGTGTTTTATTCAGGAATCTTTCTTGACAGTTGTTTGTGTCTGTGGGCCAGATCAACCATTTTCTCCAATCAGGATTTGTTCTGTTGAGTTGTAGTATGGTGTCAACTGTAACCGCTGCTTGTGTATTGTTATCACTTGCAGGTGTTGGTACAGAAGGTGCTTTCATGTCTTTGATCTTGGCTAACCCAAGGCAAGACGTTTGTTGGACCGTGACATTCAAAATCATTATTTGCTGAGGGACGATACAGGCTCTAAACAAAGCTTCTAACGCCTGCACTTGCCAATCTTTAGTACCCCAGACAGATTTTGTGTCTATTGTGTCTTTCCATAAGTCGAAACCCTGTCTAGACAGTTGGGCAATAAATGCTGCAGAGTAAATCTGTTTTGTATTAGTTAACATAATTTTCAGTCCTGTTTTGTTTACATTCTTATAGTAAAATGTTTCTGGATCAGATGTATTGTATCCTGAAAAATATGGAAACTTTTTAGCAAATGTTTTTGAACTACCTTTTGGTGGTGTAGGACAATGCTCCCATTGGTTAAAACAAACACATTTCTAGGTGTTGCAGATTTATGCAAAAAATGATGACCATAGTGGTTATAGCAATACAGCTGTTCATAGTCTGATTAACCCACTAAATATTCATTATTAGAAAATGCAGCAGATTTTTCTAGGTCAAACATCATGTTATTTACAGTTTCAAAGTCCCAATCATCAGAATACGTACTGGATGAAACAAAATCACTTAGTGAAATCTTAAATAAATGTGGAATGTTCCAATGTTCCATCGGGCCAAAAATATTGAAATCTGTTTTGTCCCACACTATACCATCCTGTATAGGAACGGCTGTGATGTTCACTGCAGACAAGTCTCTCGTTTCACGATGGGATGATTTGTGAGGTTTTAAAAGTAAGTTCACTTCTTTTCTTTCAGTGTCCAAATGGATGTATCTGCCATTTATAAGCACGCTCATAGTCATAACCAAAGCTAGCCAAAGCAGGAAGAAAAATATTCCAGAAATAACCCATAGTTCAATCCACGGTGAAACCAGATAAGTCTTTTTCAGAAAATTAAGAAAGTCTTGTACTTGCTGTTTAAACGTTTTTGATGCTGGCGACGTCTCGGGCTCACTCAGATCCTCAGAAAACGTATCAAAGTTAATGAAATAGCCAGAAGCAGTTCTGTCAATTGTTGGAATTGCATCAGGATTTGTAGAAATCGCTGGAACCAGTTGATCACTTGTTACATTGGTGTAGACAGGTGTATATGGACGAACTGTTACTTGAGTTTCAAGAGGGATGAGTTCCATAGCATTGTTGCTCAGTCCTTCATCTGTTACTGCTGAATTCTCGATGGTTATCAGTCTTTCAGTCTGAACCTCTTGGATAGTAGCGAGAGGAGTGTGTCTGCTACTAGGTCAGAGTCCACGAGGCCTACTATTTAGTATTGGCCACATACTGTGGTTTGATGAGGTCGATGGACACAAATCTTTTCTCCTTTTTTCCAGCAAGGGGCGGCAGAAGTACTGTTCTTGTTCCGTGTATGGCTAGGACAGGTACTGGTTGTCTGTAAGAAGGTCCAAATTCCTTCTTGTCCGCAATTTTCTCTCTGACTAGATCCCCAACTTTTGGAATCCAGACAGGCCTTGCTGGGACTGCCGGTTTTTCCCCAGTGGTGGTTGGCTGCAGGAATACGTTGCTTTGTTTCGATCTTAGTTCATTTAGATCCTGTAAAACAGCCAAACGATCTTTGATATCAAAGGGTTTATTTTCCACCACTGTGCCACTACATTCTAGATCTGGCAACCACATTCTTGTCCCAAATAGGACCTCATATGGAGTGACCCCCTAGAGAACTTCTTGGCAAATTGTTTAATGAGCGTTGGACCCCATAAAGATGTTTGACCCACCCATCACCCAAACCTAATACCCTAGCTGTTATAGACTGATATATGTCCCGGTTTTTCCTTTCCACAACAGAATTTCCCTCAGGATGAAACGGAGAGGAGTACCGCAATGCAACGCCCAGACTGGCCATGGCTTCTTTGTAGGCTCGAGAGCTAAACGCAGGGCCCTGGTCAGAATGTAGCGTGCCTATTGCGTATGTGCCGATAAAGACTCGCAAATCTTTTATAACAGTTCGAGCGTCAGCCGAGCGCTGAGGCCATATCCATAGGAACCTAGAGCAAGAATCCACTGCGACCATGATATATTTATAGTTACCGTCCCTTTGCAAGGGACCGCAGTGGTCCAGGTAAACACAAGCTAATGGTTTGTCTGAAATGAACAGGTGTGTCTGCACAGGACGTTTCACTGTGGAGACTTTCATCTGTTGGCATATGTCACATTCCAGAACATAGTTCTTGGTCTGTTTCCTAATGCCAGGCCACCAATATCTTTGTTTCAGTAAAGATACTGTTGCAGAAATACCTGCATGGGCAGAGGCTATCCCTTCATATGCTGCTAGGATTAGTCCTAATCTGCGTTCCTTGTTTGGAATTACCCTATCCCCCACTCCAGGGATTCGAGCAAAAGGAACGTTGTTCACATCAATTACATAAGAGTACTTGAGTGGAAACTTTTTTGGTAACGCTGCACCACTGCCTTTGCTCGTAGCATTGACAGCCAACATTATCTCACTGTCTATTCTCGTTTTTGAACGAGTGATCGCAGCTACGGAAGCCGTCAGAACAGCCCCCTTTGCAGCTTCGTCAGCCAATGAATTCCCTGCAACGTGAACGCCATCACGTTGATGACTCAGTGTATGGATCACGTGAGCCTTTGGTAGTTCACTTTTAACTGAACTACTTGTTCCCAAAGCGTTTTATGCTTTATTGTGCCACCTTTTGCATCTTTGAACCCATTTTCAAGCCAAGTTTGTATATATTCATTATACGACTGCACACAGTAGAAAGAATCACACACTATTAGTGTGGGGAATTCTCGATCTGTACTTTCAAGTGCCAGTTTGAATGCTTGTAGTTCAGCTCGCTGAGCTGTGCAATCTCCTAGAGATTGGGTTTTTGTGACCATAGGTCTGAAGTTGCCATCGCGCATGCGACCATTAACGATTGCGCATGCTGCACTGTAAGCTTGCTTACTCCCTGTTGCGGATTGTGCGGATCCGTCAGTGTAAATTATGAATTTGTACTGATCGAGAGGCAGAATCTCAGTGGGCAGAGGACATTCATGTTCATATTGCAGGAACGCTTGTGTTTTTAAATCAGGATCAAAAACATATTCAACATCTGTTGCAGCAAGAGAATTAACCCATTGTATCCATCTAGGATGTAATGCTTTAGCATTTGGAATGCTCGCTTTAGTTACCGCCTCTAAGGCCGGAACTGGGGTTACGACAATAATGCTTTTCCCTTGGGCTAGAGCTCTTTCTTTCGCTACAGCGGTTTGAACTGCCGTCAGTATTTTTTCAGTTGAAGTGAAGCGCATTTCTGCTTGTGTATACAAATGTGATTTGTATGCAATTGGTACTTTTTCACCCTCATTAAATGTTAAGTAGGTGAATCCGCATTGACCCGAAATTATTAGGATCACTAAGTTGCGTTGACTTACGCATGTTTGTAAGTGATTTGTTGCTAACATGTTAGCTTGGAGTGAACGCAAGATTTCTGTGTGTTCATGTGTCCAATTTTGATTGAAAAATCAGGTTTGATTAATGCGTAGAGAGGTTTAACCCTTTCTGCGTAATTTAGAATGTAAGTTCTTCCAAAATTTAGGAAACCCAGGATGGATTATAAATTTTTCAGCGTCTTTAGGAGGTTGGAGCAGCGCACACCTTTCTAAAAAGTTAGCTGCCAAGTTCTTGCCTTCACTTGAAAGCTCATATCCTAAAAGAGGACATTGAGATGGGCAATTCTGGACTTTTGAAGTTGAATTTGTAGCCCTCAGAGGTGAAGCCCAGTATAATGGTGCTCACCCTGTTCAAGTGTTTGTCCAGGTCATCGTCTGTCAGATAGATGTCATCGACATATGACAATGCCTCATTATCATAAATTTGTAGTAACTCCGTTACTCTCGCTGAGAATAACCCTGGGCTGTTCTTGAACCCTTGTGGGAGTCGACAAAATTGACGCTGGGTCCCCATTATTGAGAAAGCTGTTAAGTACCTGCTTCCAGGTGCTATGTTTTGACAAAAGAAACCATTTTAGATATCCAATGTGGTTTTATATTTTTTACGCACAATGTTATCATTAATGCTGTACTGTGTGAATTTTGCACCGCAAAAGTTTTAGAACAAGTGTTTAAGTGTCTGTAATCCAAAACTAGACGATATGTATTGTCTGGTTTGGAGACAGGAAACAAAGGATTGTTCATTGAAGAGGTGCATGTTTCAATCACCCCTTGGTATTCACGTTGATCTAAGATCTCCTGACCTGTTTTTTAGCTTCTTGCTTTATTGGATACTGCCTCTGTGCAGTAGGTTCATTTTTAGATGTATTTTATGGTGAGGTGAGTCCTCATCCCATCCTACATGATTTTTGTATAATGCTGGGGCCTGGGCAACTGCCCATTTCCTGGCATAAGTATATTTTAGGTGAATTGGAATATGGTTGGAGAAGGCAGGCATAATAATGTCTTCGCCATGTGGGCACTCCTTGACAAATTGTGGTGGCCAGTCTTTTTCTGTTGGAAGTATGTCATAGCCCCTTGAAAGTTTTTCCCAAAAGAGTGCTTTCACCTGTCTAGGTATGTCTCCCTCCATCCGGAGTGTTATTTCATATAACTTTTGTGGAGTACTAACCCTGGTGTCTACAGTCTCAACTGTAATGTACTCATTCAAGTCCACTATCTCCAGACGTTCCTTCAGGTTCTGGCGAGCTATTGTGACTTCTGCTGCACTGTCCAGCATTGTCTGAGCCCATTCTCCGTTCTTGAGTTGTGTTCTCAGTATCCTCGGCATGTCTGACCTTCAGACCTGCTACCTTCTTCTTTGAGAATTGAGGTTTAGATTTACTTTTCGGAGCGTGTTTGTCGTCTTTCGATTTCACACGTTCTTCTCTATGTTCTGACCGTCCTCTTCTTTCCAATGTCTGTGACGAGATCTGAAAGGTACGAGAGGAACGTGTATCAGTATCTTGATACCTGTCAGGCTTTTTCAAATTATCCCTATTCCTGAGGTTCTACTTCCTTTCAGAGGGCTCCTTTTGAGGAGACCAACCTCGGGATTGAGAACGTTTCTCGTTTGAATTTTGTTTGTTAGTTTCCCACTTCTTTTTAGAAGATGTAGGAGTTTGTTTAATAAAGTCCTTCTCAGGACTTTCAGATAGTTTCGGCTTCAATGGTCTTCCACCCAAACTATCTCTGCCTAATTCTGCATAAGATTGTTCTATTATTCTGGGTAGTTCTGTTTGATGTTCTGTAACATCGAATTCCCTTAATCCGTAGCGGATCGCCACTGCTGCTGCCTCCCTTTAATATTAGATAATATTATTGTTGAGATCTGGTCGAAATTTTTCAGTAATTTCATACCTAAATTCAGAGCAGGCTCTGCCCCGTATTTGTTTTGAATTTGTTTCAGGACATCTGGTATTACTGCAATTGATGGAATACAATGTGTTTTTGTGTAGATGGCAGCAAAGACTGAGCCCCAAGTGGTGCAGTCTTCCGGTTGTTGTGTGATCCCCATTGGTAAACAGATTGTTAGTATTCTGTGTTTCTCATAAGGGCTAGTATTTGGAAATACTGCTTCTATTTGAGTAATTTTTGAGCTATCCAAAATGGAATTTGCTCACGTTTTGTGGGCATTTTTCCCATGATTGCGTATAGAGTCTGTGGTGTAATTTTTAGTGTATTCCCCTGTTGAGGAGTTTGATTTGGAATGGTTAATGGTGGTTGGACTGTGAAAGTCTGCATGACATATTGGGCTAATTGTCTGTAGATTTTTATTAACTCTTGTAGTTGAGTAAGTAGTTCCTTGTCTGACATTACATCGAGGTCAGGATGAGGAATGTAGCCGGCTAGAATCGGCCATGTTGCTCCTGGTCTACCTAGTGGACCGAGCCTGGTAATGTTTCTGTGATGTTTTAGGGCGCCTTTAAACCAGAGCTGATGCTCCTGGTATGTTAGTGGAATTTCAATATCCTCGAAAGGAATATATTCCTCTGGTGGTTCATCTTCTTTGTAGAAGTGAAACATTCTTGTAACTGGATTTGATTCTGGGAATACTATCCATGAATAGAATACCATCTGTCTGAAAGGATTTGTGTGCCTCAATCACGAAAACTGCTCTACCTCCTCTTGGTGGTAGGCCATGTTTTATAAGTTTTAGAGTGATGGCTCTTCTTAAGTTTGGATGGATGTCTATAACACCCTCCTCGGTTTCAATTAAACCTGTAAAGTTAAAAGCTGTTACGACTGGTTGAGCCGCAGCTCCACCGGTGTTGGTGGCATCGTCCCGTTTACGGACATTTGTTTTTTGAAAAATGTAGAACAAGTTTCAAGGAAACAAAAGATAAGGTGCACAATATTTTGGAACACTGTATCCTTCAACGTTGAACAAACCAAACAACTAATATATAGGGTGATTCCCTATTTAGTTATGGCGGATATTTAACCCTACCCACTGCAGACGTCTTATAGAGTATGTGAGTAGGGGTCTCTGAGAAAAGCACGACTGAGTTACTCAGTATCTAACGTCTGCCGTACCAAACCGTTGGGCGCCATGTAGTGTAGTTCCTATTTCCCTAATAGGCTCTGCGCATTGGAATAATATAACCTATAGGCTTGACATAGGACTAAGGTCGGTATGTCCCTATCGAGTATATTAAACTTAATTACTTGTGCCAGCTAGCTCAGAGGCCACTAGAAACTCCTTGAGTAACAAGAAGGGAGTAGTTTCTGGCAACCGAAAAACATGACTACTTTGTTTCCCTTTAGAATCGGAACACGTCTCAGAATCGTGGAAACAATAGATAACAGTTTCACTCAGTCAATCGTGCATGCTTAGTTTCTACAGAGTTACACAGAAAGGAAAGACGGGCGTTTCAATAAAAGGGTTTTATTGAACAGTCTTGTTTCTCGTGTAAGAGATATGTGCTGTTATGATCACAAGACAGTATGCAAGATAAATAATGTACAGCGTAAGCAGTAGAAATAAATAATACTGCGCTAGCATTATCTTTTAGCATATATTCACGTACATAAATAACATGAGCTAAAAATGTGAGTACTCATCCGATGCGTCTCTAAGCTAGTTCTACCCCAATGTACCTAACCTAGTCTAGGTGTAGGGAAAGGTAGAAGTAGGTGGAGTATTCTCTAGTCTGGTATACTAAGAGTATGTTAAGTATAGTATGCCAAGTATGGTATGCCAAGAGTCCCTCTAGGTTCTAGTCAGCTCCATACCTTGAGAATGAGAGAGGTGGGAATCTCCTGCCGGATCTGGAACTCTAACACCCCGTGAAGGGAGTCAGAACACTGGAAGCTGGATTCGTCTGCGTGACAGCGTCTTCCCAGTGCGTCAGGAAGGGATACGGGCTCCTCTGAAGTCGAGGTCTCCTCTAACTTGCTTGGGCAAGGGAAGGTGTCTTGGAATGTTAGCATTGATGTAAAGTCGGACAGAGGAAGACGTCAGGAATGAACCCTTAAGGTATAACGGTTCATACATAATAGAGGAGTTCTTGGAGAAATCAATAGTCCTGTGCTAGGGGAACTCCAAGAGCTTAAGGGTCTGGTTTGTAAGAACTCGTTGTGACGTTGGGGTGGACGGATGTCGGTGACCATGCCTGTATTTGGAGTGCATGGCTAATGCCTAAATAAGGACTGGGATTCTATGCCTATATAAGGGCAATGCGAATTGTGCCTATATAAGGACATGATTCAGGAAAACCTATATACGGACACCTAAAGCGGAATACAACAGTGCTCCTCGGTGACCTTACTCCAGTTCCGCCTTGGTGGGTGTGGGGCGGTCTTGGGTGCGGTGGTGGTGTTGAAAGTGAAGTGGATGCAGTGGTGGTCCGTCCAGGGGTGCTGGGTGGTGTGGCTGAATTGGATGTTAGAATTTCCTGCAAAGATGGGGTCGAGGGTGTGGCCCGCTCTGTGGGTGGGAGTGCTGATGAGCTGTTTTAGTCCTAGGTTGGCGAGGTTGGCGAGGAGTGTGGCGGAGTCGGGTCCTGGCTGTTTTCAAGGTGCAAGTTGAGGTCCCCGAGCAGGATGTAGTTCGTGGAGGCGATGGCGTGGGGTGCGGCGAGCTCAGCGATGGTGGTTGCGGGCTGTGCATGGATGCCAGGCGGTCTGTAGATGAGGGTGCCGCGTAGTGTGGTCCTGTGGTTGGTCTGGACCTGGAAGTGGAGGTGTTCCGTGTTGGAGTGGGGGTCGCTCGTGACGGATGTGGAGAGCCGGAGGGGGGCCTTGTGTGCGATGGGGATTCCTCCTCCCGGGCGGTGTGGGCGGTCTTTTCTCTGGATCTTGTAGCCGTCTGGGATTGCTGTGGCGATGTCGGGGGCGGAGGTGGTGTTGGTCCAAGTTTCCGTGAAAAACGCGACGTCGGGTGAGAGGGTGTCGATCAGGTCCCAGATCTCTACTGCGTGTCGGTGTAGGTAGCGCACATTGAGAAGGATGCATGTCAGGGTTTCGGTGGGTTGTTCAGTCGGCGGCTCTTCGGTGGCAGTAGGTGACCACTCCTCATGGGAGGTTACAAATGCAGACAAGGCGGTACCAAGTAGGAACTAACAAGCCTAATAAAGACTGGGAAGCCAGCGTTTAGGAAGGACAATGACACAAGCCAATTAAAAACATGGGTGGAGAAGGGGCGGGGCTTCAAAACCATACTCCACTACTGCATGCCTCTCAGCATCGCATGCGCTGCCCAGGCTCGACCTAAATACTGCAAGAATAAATTCCCATGCCACAGCAGTGGAGTGGAGCCAAAGGTTGCCATAGAATCCAAGAAAGGTAACAGAGAGAAAGACAAATTATACAAATGCTAGATAGAATGTAAATAAGGAAAACAGAAAATAAAAGGAAGATGAAAAGGTGCAAAAGAAGAATGTAAAAGGAAAGAAAGCAAGGAGGGAAGAAAGAAAATAAAGACAAATGAAAGAAGGGCACATAGAAAACAGATGGAAGGACTAAAGAAAAATGCAAGCTGGAAAGAAGACCAGCAAGAAAATAGAAAAAAATAGAAGCATTAAATAATGGAATCAATAAAAAAAAAACATGTTGGAATGAGAATAAGGACAAGAAGATTATAAGAAAAAAGGAAGGAACAAGCAAATAATGTAAGAATTAAAAGAGAATTAAAACAAATGGACAGAAAGCTAGAAAGAAATAGATGGACAGAGAAAACTGGACAGAAGAAAGAAGGAATGTAAATACGTAATAATGGAAAAAAGCAGACCAAAAATGAAAGAATAAAAGTAAATGAAAAGAATAAATGAAATAATTCAGTAATACTAAATATGCAGTTTTCTACCATATTCTTTTAAAATAATCTGTAAAAGTACCATTTGCACTATTTTTCGCAAATTTTCTTTTAGGGCTCAATTCCCATTAGTCTTTGTAGGAAAGGTCAGGAGTGCTCGCTCTGCTCAGTCATTTGCTGTCAAACAGCTCAAAGTGGGGAGTAGTTTCTTTTCCTGCCTACTCTCTTGGTCCTCACAAAGACGGAATATGATGGATTTAGCCAGCCTCATATCGTGACAGCCTTTGAAAGACCTCCCTTACGAGTGGTGGACTTTAGTTCCATCGGCCTCGCAGACAGTTGTATAACACTATCAATTGAACTCAAGGCAGTCTGCTTCCGGTATAGGTTGTCATATACGGTTGCATTTTAATTGGGCCACCAGACAGTCTGCTTCCGGTACAACCTGCAACGCACAGTTACATTTTAATTGGCCGTCTCTAGAGGCATAAATATTCAGGAGTCAAAAATAGTTAAAGGGGTTTCCCACTAAATAGTGTACTTTTTATTTTTTTTAAATTTTTTTAAAATTTATATTTATTGAGCAGCTTGTTAAACATTACAATCAGTTCCCCCGCAAGGGAGGGGTTTGCAGTTCTTTCTGTAACAGCGCATCCAGGACAAGCTATTTTACATATAAGAAACAACATCATACTTCAAACTAACCCTCACCCCCAGCCCCACCCTACCCCGGCACTTTTTATAGTCATTCTTGGTTTCCAGTAAGGATACAGTGTGGTTTACATAGTCCCATATGTCAGTCCCATGACTCCCGGTAAGCATACAATAATCATTGTTTAATGAATTATGACAAATCTGGATGCGTAAGAAGAAATCCAGTGAGGGGAGCCCAAAAGTCTTTTGGGCGAGATGCCTCGGGCAGCTCTTCTGTGTATATTTCCAATTGGTCCCTACAATATAGTAAGTCCTGGAGCCACGCCTTGACTGTTGGTACAGCTCATGCCCCCCAGTGACATGCCACAGCCCTCTTAGAAAATAGAGTCGCTATGGCCACTAGTCGCCTATTACAGGGCTTAAGTTTCTGCACCCACCCCAGCAAACACACCTCAGGCACACACCCAACAGGCTCCATAATGATATCAGTTAGCACCTGTGTCACACAAGCCCAAAAATGTGAGATATCAGAACAAAACCATGCCAAATGTATAAAATCCGCATCAGCCTGGCCACAACGCATGCAGTTTGCACTCTCACGCAAGCCAAATCTGTACAATTGAGTCGGTGTGTAATAAAGCTGGTGTAAATATTTCAAATGGATGATGCGGAGATTGCAATTTTCCGTCAGGCGCCCCGTTAAGACACAGCAAGACTGCCAAGCCTCCAATGTCAGTGGAGAGGACAGGAGGTCATTCCACCTCATATAAGAGGGGTATTCACTTATCTCTTGTTCCCGGAGAGACGCATTGTATAATTTAGTAATGAGACCGCTCCGTTGTTCCCCTTTTAAGACCACCTTAAGGCTAGCAGTGTTTGCGGTTCGTTAGGGAACTCTGGATAAACGTCCCGGATCGCCTGTCGCACACTCACATAGGTAAATCCCAACATCATTCCGAGGTCCTGACCTGCCTGCAGATTCGCCCAGGTCCGAAATCGACCCTGCTTATACAAATCGCCAATATTAACAATTCCCACTTTATTCAATGTCTTCAAGGCTGCAGAATCCCTAGCGGCCGATATACCAGGGTGTGCGGCAAGTGGTAGATTTGGTGCATACAGATAGTCTGACTGTGCCCTATCCGCCAGGGCCTTCCTGCCCAGGCAGTGCAATGAACCGGATTAATTTCCGAGCGTGGACCTCCTCCCCCACCCATCAGCGCCGCCGCTTTCAGAGGCATTGGCAGCACGGAATCCGCCTCGATCGCAACGTGCGATTGAAACTTTTGTGGAAAATACCAGAAGTGCGCAAACTGCGCCTGGGCGCAGAGACAATATAAGCTTAAGTCAGGGGCCTCAAATCCGCCACGGTCAAAGGGCTGAGTCAGGACATTCCAACTGCAGCGAGGTTTCCCACCCCCCCAGACAAACGCTAAGAGGGCTGACTGCAATGTTGCGAATAAAGCTTTATTCAAACAAATAGGAATGTTAACAAATAAATATAGGAGCTTAGGTAAGAATGACATTTTAATGACTGCAATTCTGTCCGCAAGCGAAAGTGGGAGCTTGACCCAGCGCACAGCTTGATCTGTAATCTTATCAATGACTTGGCCATAATTAGCTGTTATCACTACCTCCGGGTCCCTATGCAACCAGATGCCCAAATATTTCACTGGGTCGATGGACCATTTCAAGGGATAATCCAATTCGAATTCCGCAGTACCTGCCGTTAACGGAAATACAGTAGATTTAGTCCAATTGATGCCCAATCCCGAATACCTGTCAAATTTGACATATTCACGTATAAGCGCAGGTAGGTAGGTTGCTGGTTCACGGACATAGAGCATCATGTCGTCCGCGTACAATGACACCACCAAAGGTCTCTGTCGGAACCGCAGCGCCGCCTGGGCATGCAATTGCTGCAGCTTCCATGCCAGAGGCTCCAGTGCCAATGCGAATAACATAGGCAACAGGGGGCAGCCCTGTCAGGTGCCACGTTTGATAAAAAAGGGATCGGAGACCCAGCCATTCACACGGATCCGTGCCACCGTCGCTGTGTACAGGAGGTGTATCCATTTTAAAAAGAATGGTGGTAGTCCCATCCGCAGGAGGACAGTGAACATAAACTCCCACTTAAGGGAATCGAAGGCCTTAGCCGCGTCTAAGAGCACAGCCACTGCTTGGAAATCCTGTTCAAAGTAGTGAAGGGTTGAAAAGATTGTGCGGAGATTATGCACTGTTGAGCGTGAGGGCACAAACCCCGACTGATCAGGCAGTACCAGCTTGGGGACCAGTGGCTGAAGCCTGGTTGCTATCATCTTGGCCAATATTTTGGCATCAATGTTTATGATGGAGAGGGGCCTGTAGGAGTCACAGACATTAGCTACCTTGTCTGGTTTCAGAAGCATAACAAGCAGAGCTTCCCTCAGGGAGGGAGGGAGGTCACCCGAGTCATACGCTTCAGCATATACTTCTAATAGGCGCGGCACCAGAGCATCCACATATGCTTTATAAAATTCACTAGGGACCCCATCTAACCCAGCTGCCTTGCAGGTCGGGAGGGACATTATGGCCTTCTTGACATCTTCCACGTCGAACGGTTGCGTAAGATATTCTCGGTAGCTAGGAGGGAGCCAACCTAGTGCCACATTGTCCAAGTATGCGTTAATTTCATCCGCCCGTCTGTTCCCGATCCCCGTATAGGTCTGAATAATAGTCCAGCACCACTTTGCTAATTGCAGTAGTGCCAAAGTGCAGGACACCCTCCCCGTCCAGCAGCTCGGTGATATGGGTTTGACTACACGGGGCTGCCAACTTTTATGCCAGTGAGCGGCAAGGGCATCCTCCCTCTCCCTAGTAACGAGCAGTACACCTTCGGGACATATGCGCCATTTCTTGATCCACGGTCTCATTATGTTCTGTTACAAGATCACGGATTGCAGCCAATGTCTCAGGGGCAGGTGTGGAGTCGTAGGCTCGCTCCAGTGCTGCTATTTTCTCAGCCAGCTGTTGGATTCTGCGGCGTAGGTCTTTAAGGACCCCTGCCTGGGCACCAATACACACTCCCCAAATGGTTACCTTAAAGGCTTCCCACAGAACTCCCTGCTTGTCGACTGTCCCTTCGTTTTCCCGGAAGAAGTTGTGGATGGCCTCCCCCACTGTGTGTCTAAATACCTGATCCATCAGGGATGACGGCTGCAATCTCCACGCGAATGGGGGTCTTTCATAGCCCGGGACCTTCAGCTCCAGGAGGACGGGAGAGTGGTCCGACAGTGTTTTTGCTAAGTGTTTCACATCCATAACCCAGGTGCATGCATTCTCAGACAGCAGCCAATAATTCAGCCGGCACCAAGTGCCATGCACAGCTGATATAAATGTACTCTCCCTGGCCCCTGGATGCCTCCTGCGCCACACATCCTGCAAATTCCCAGCCTCCATTATGCCCAACAGCGAGGTAGTGGACAGTCTATGTCGTGTTGCCCCCACACCCAGTCTGTCGGTGTTTGCATCCAAGCAAGTATTAAAATCCCCCCCAGATAATTTCCGCTGTCGGGAAGGCTGAGACACGCCGCCATACATCTGCAAAAAAGGGGCAATCATCCACATTGGGACCATATACATTCACTAAGATCACACTTGTACCCCCAAGCGTTTCGTGCACAATGGCCAGCCGACCCTGATCATCCGTGTCGGTGCCATGAACCTGAAATGGGACCCCTTTCTTGATGAGAATCATCACCCCCCAGGAGTATGAGGAATAGGATGAGACGCTCCGCACCCCCGCCCACCTTAATCCCACGTTCCGTTCGGAGAGGGTCGTGAGGTGCGTCTCTTGTAACATGGCCACGTGCACATTTAGCCTGTCCAGGCTCGCTATCACCGTTCGTATTTTTAGGGCTGTTGAGGCCCCGTACATTCCATGTTAGAAATCTAAAATTACCGCTCGTAGGGCCCATACTTGGTAAAAATACCTACACATGGTAAATACATTATGGTGAACATTGCAGCAAGTGTCAATAGTGCCAACATCTGGGGACTTTGGAGGTCATATCCATGCCTGATCGGGAAGTCAAGGGACCACCGTATATCCCTACATAGATATAGAAATCGCAATACGCAAAACCTTGTGCCAGGTGGTGGACTATGCCATTCGGATAGTGCCAACCGTGCCCACTCCCCTCCACCAACCCCCCACCCACTTCGGCCACCCCAACTAGCCAAAGCCATCCCTGTGAAAAAGGAACATCCCCCCCCCAAAGGGACCAACCCAAAAACGTCCCAGCCCACCCAACCCAGGAAACAAGAAAACCAATACAGATGTGGTACTCCAAATGTGGGGGGCGTCAGCATGCTTCTAGCCTCCTAGCTAGTAGGAGGTAGCTGAGCAACCATGGTAGCTATGCCCTGCACTTCTTAGTACATCATCCCCCCTACCCCTGGTCAAAGGATAGCATATATCATCAATTACTCCCTGTGAGATTAACCTGTGGAGAAGAATAATGGTGAGTAGTAGTATTAGGCAATTCAAGCTATATCAAACAACCGGGCTACAGTACAGAAACAGGCCATTGAGTCCTTAGTGCTCCTCAGTGTCAGAGGCCACCTGCGATTCTCGCCCCATTTGTTTCAAATGTTTAGCATGTTCAAGTGTGGCCTTGGGGTTAGTAAAAATTTTGGAGTCCCCCTCTGAACCTACACGCAAGCGAGCGGGGTATAACATGGCATACGGGACCCCCTCGGTGTGCAGACATTTTTTAACAGCCCCAAACTCCCGCCTTGCGGCCTGCACCGCAACTGTGAAATCAGGGAAGAATGAGAGAGAATTGCCTTGGTGTACGATTGTACCCTTGTCACGGGCCATTCTGAGAATCACATCACGATCCCTGTAATTTAACAGTCGCGCTATGATTGGGCGGGGTGGGGTGCCCGGTACAGGCCGCGCCGCGAGGGATCTGTGCGCCCGTTCAATTATAAACATGGGGGATAGCTGTTCATCACCAAAAATCTCTTTGACCAAGTTCTCAATAAATAGTTCCATCTTGCCAACACTCATAGATTCCGGAAGGCCCATTATGCGAATGTTGTTACGTCGAGAACGGGCCTCCAAATCCTCATTCTTTGCTTGTATCAGGGATAACACCTTCTCCATGTTTAAGGCCTTCCCCGCTACCTCGCTCAGACCGTCCTCCGTCGCCGACATGCGTTGCTCCATTTCACCCATATGGGCACTTTGCTTTTCAAGCTGCGCAGACATGTGATCTAGTCGGTTGTTGACCGCAGCCATTGTCCCTTCTATAGACTGCAGACTGCGCTGCATGGCCAGAAGTGTGGTCTCAAGGGTGGGGGTCTCAGCTGCCGGGGCATCCGCCTCCGAGTCTGAAGCCGCTCGCTGAGAGGACTTGATAGATTTGCGTTCCTCAAACGTGAGGCGGGGTTGTGATTTGTCCGTTCGCCCCATGGTTGAATACAGGCCAGACTCGCAGGCTCAGTTGGTTCAGACAGAGTAGGACGCACCTCGTGAGGGCCCAGTGAGTCGCCCCCTCTGCAATTAAGGTCCTTGCGTTACAATCCATATAGTGTAGTCCACCTAATCAGGGGGATGAACCTCACTGACCCAAGTGGATAGTAGGCCTCCGGATGCAAGTGCCCTCTCCAAGTATAGCGGGCCGCAGCGCAAATGATGTCGTTATTGTACAGGCTGCAGCGGGGGCCCCAGAGGCAGGTTAGAGCGTAGCCTTCCCAAGCAGTTTTCCGGGAAGTACTCGATGTTTTGGATGGGGAGCCTCCCCCACTCGCAGATGCGACCCACCTCAATGCGCCTCCAGACAGCGCCCAGCCTGCCTCAATGTAATCACTTCAGGCCCCTTTCTCAATCAGTGCCAAGGCATTTCAGGCCCCAAGCTGGGCCCCACTGACCTCTCACGGAATGCCACCAGCGTGATCCGCCACCCTCCACGCACCCCGACTCTCACTCACCGCTCGCAGGCCGCAGCCCTTCCCCTAACCAGCGCCACCTCCGCGGTCACCGGTCACAGGTTAGGCCACCCCCCACTCACCGCAACCGACGCCGAGCGTGCCGAGGGCTGCCGCTCCCCTGCGTAGCTCCGGGTCATTTAGGCCGAACCGTCCTAGCCCACCGTTGTCGTCTCTCCGGGGCCTAGCATGAGTCCTCTCTTGCAGAACAGCGGTCCGGCGAAGGGGTCGCCCGGAAGCACAGAGTCTTCTTGGACGGCTCCACCTATGCTGCAAGCCCCAGGTTAGGCCGCTGCACAGTGATCCTCGGACCGCACCGGCGCTGCCATTTTGGGGGATAATCTCCTGGATCGAGTTTCCGCACCTGTCGATGCAGCGGTGGTCCCGGGCGGCAATTCCGGCATCAAATCAGGCAGGACACAGCAGGGGTAGGAGTCGCTCTGTTTTTCAGCGCTTACTGGCAGCACTATAGGCGGATTTTTGGTGGATTGTAGGCTCAGCCGGGCAGAGCCTCTCTAGCGAGCAGCCATCTTGCCGTGCGCTCAAGCCACGCCCCTCAAAATAGTGTACTTTAATGAGCTTTAGAAACATTTGTATGTTATGCTCATACTTGCGCTGCACGGATTCGACCACCTCCGTTCGCTTTACTGTTTGTCATTCACCGCTGATGTGTGAGAAGTTAATGTGCGGTGAGATGGTTTTCCCCTATATTAGGCACTGCGCCTCCCTTGCCCCGGTATTTCACCTGGAGCCCATTACCATAACATCCCTTATCACCTTTCTCATCGAAAATGTTTTTTTAGAGGGTGGGGGTGTCTTGCATAGCGGGGGGTTGATTGTCTATAAGGCAGACCTATAAGGCGCACTGTATGTCGGAGGGCATGACGAGCCATGGTAGCATCGCCACCTTTGCTATACTAGTGAGGAAGCTCATCTCTGTAGCACTGATAACAACCTGGGTGGTCAGTCTAGGGGACACCCTCTGCAGTACAGCCACTGTATTCCACTGCCTTGCGTTCCCCCCGGTTGGGTTGCTTTGTCAGCGCCGTATTCCACAGCCTTACGTTCCAAGGGTTGACCAGCTTTGTCACCGCACGGCCCGATGCCTCGGGGGTCCAGGGATGAGTTCTTTGTAGCTGTCTCGGTAGTGACGACTCTGTGTGATGACAAATCAAAACACCCAAAAGGCACTTCCGTACCAAGGGAGTCAATCAATCAATCAATCATGTCACTTATAAAGCGCACTACATACCCGCGAGGGTCTCAAGGCGCTGGGGGAAGAGGGGGGTGGTGCTGCTACTGATCGAAGAGCCAGGTCTTGAGGAGTCTTCTGAAGGCCAGTAGGTCTTGGGTCTGTCGGAGGTTGGTGGGGAGGGTGTTCCAGGTCTTGGCGGCGAGGTGGGAGAAGGATCTGCCGCCGGCGGTCGTTTTCCGGATGCGGGGGACTGTGGCGAGGGCGAGGCTGGTCGAGCGGAGCTGGCGGGTGGGGGTGTAGAAGCTGAGTCGTCTGTTGAGGTAGGCTGGTCCGGAGTTGTGGAGTGCTTTGTGTGCGTGGGTGAGGAGCTTGAAGGTTATCCTCTTGTTGACAGGGAGCCAGTGCAGGTCTCTCAGGTGGGGTGTGATGTGGCTGCGTCGGGGGATGTCGAGGATAAGACGTGCAGAGGCGTTCTGGATGCTTTGCAGCCGTCTCAGGAGCTTAGCCGTCGTTCCTGCGTAGAGGGCGTTTCCGTAGTCCAGCCTGCTGGTGACGACGGCCTGGGTGACTGTTTTTCTTGTTTCGGTGGGGATCCACTTGAAGATCCTGCGGAGCATTCGGAGGATGTTGAAGCAGGATGAGGAAACGGCGTTGACCTGCTTAGTCATGGAGAGGGTGGGGTCGAGGATGACCCCTAGGTTGCGTACATGGTCAGTGGGTGGCGGGGCTGTTCCCAGTGATGTTGGCCACCAGGAGTCGTCCCAGGCTGAAGGGTTGGAACCAAGGATGAGGACCTCCGTCTTGTCCGAGTTCAGCTTCAGGCGGCTGGTCCTCATCCATTCGGCGACGGCCTTCATTCCTTCGTGGAGGTGGGCTTTGGCGGTGTGAGGGTCTTTGGTGAGGGAGAGGATCAGCTGGGTGTCGTCGGCGTAGGAGATGATGTTGAGGTTGTGCTGTCGGGCGACGTGGGCGAGGGGTGCCATGTAGATGTTGAACAGCGTTGGGCTGAGGGAGGAGCCTTGGGGTACGCCGCAGATGATCTTGGTGGCCTTGGATCGGAAGGGGGCGAGGCGGACGCTTTGTGTTCTGCCGGAAAGGAAGGATGTGGTCCAGTCCAGGGCCTTCTCTTGGATCCCGGCGTCATGAAGGCGTGTTCGTAGTGTGTGGTGGCAGACCGTGTCGAAGGCGGCTGATAGGTCCAGGAGGATGAGGGCTGCTGTTTCTCCATTGTCTAGCAGGGTCCTGATGTCATCGGTGGCGGCGATGAGGGCGGTTTCGGTGCTGTGGTTGCTGCGGAAGCCGGACTGGGAAGGGTCCAGGATGTTGTTCTCCTCGAGGTAGCGGGTCAGTTGTTTGTTGACGATTTTCTCGGTGACCTTCGCGGGGAACGGGAGCAGAGAGATGGGTCGGAAGTTCTTGAGGTCCTTGGGGTCTGCCTTGGGTTTCTTGAGTAAGGCGGTGATCTCGGCGTGCTTCCAGCTTTCCGGGAAGGTTGCTGTCTCGAAGGAGATGTTGATTATTTTCCGGAGATGGGGCGCGATGGCTGTACTGGCTTTGTTGAAGATGTGGTGAGGGCACGGGTCTAGCGGTGAACCGGAGTGGATGGTGTTCATGATCTCGCTGGTGTCCTCGTCGTTGATGTTGGTCCAGGAGAGCAGGCGGTTGGTGGTTGTGGGGGCAGTGGTCTCGGTGGTTGCCGGGCGGTCGTGGTGTTGAAGCTGTCGTGGATGTCGGCGATTTTGCGGTGGAAGGAGGTGGCCAGTGAGTCGCACAGGTCTTGCGACGGCTGGATGTCGTTGGTGTTGGAGCTGGGGTTGGAGAGTTCCTTCACGATGTTGAAGAGCTCTTTGCTGTTGTGTGCGTTGTTGTCTAGGCGGTCTTTGAGTGAGGCCCTTTTGGCGGATCTGATGAGGTGATGGTGATTGCGGGTGGCGCTCTTGTGGGCGGCGTAGCTGTCTGCTGTCCGTTCGTGGAGCCAGATCTTCTCCAGTTTTCGGCATGTTCGTTTGGAGGCCTGGAGGTCTTCGGTGAACCAGGTGGCTTTCTTGCTGGTGTGGCTGTTGGGCGGATTCTTGAGCGGGCGAGGGTGTTGGCGCAGTCGTCGATCCACTGTCTGAGGTTGCGGGCGGCGGTGTCGGGGTCGGAGGGTTCGGCGGGTGGGCTCAGGGCGAGGGTTGTGGTTAGCTGGTCTTCCGTGACTCTGCTCCAGCAGCGGCGAGGCATTTGTTCGGTGCGGTGGTGCGTGGTGGGCTTCCTGTAGGTGAAGTGGATGCAGTGGTGGTCAGTCCAGTGGGGTTCGGAGGTGTGGTTGAAGGAGACGTGTGGGCTTGCGGAAAAGATGGAGTCTCAGCGTGTGGCCGGCGGCGTGGGTGGGTGTAGTCACGAGCTGTCTGAGTCCGAGGGTGGCGAGGTTGTCGATCAGGGTGGTAGAGTTGGTGTCCTTGTTGTTCTCGAGGTGAAAGTTCAGGTCCCCGAGGAGGATGTAGTCCATGGAGGCGATGGCGTGTGTGCTGACGAAGTCAGCGATGGAATCGCTGAACTGTGGTCGGGGTCCGGGGGGTCTGTAGATGAGGGTTCCTCTGAGGGTGGTGTTGGGATCGGTGTGGATCTGGAAGTGCATGTGTTCGGCGGTGCTGAGGGTGTCGTCGGTGTTGGTTGAGACTCGGAGGGTGTTCCTGTGGACGATGGCGATGCCTCCTCCGACTCCGTTGGTGCGGTCCCTGCGGGTGATCTTGTATCCGTCCGGGATGGCAATGGCGATGTCGGGGGCTGAAGCGGGATTCAGCCAGGTCTCCGTCAGGAATGCGACATCTGGGGAGGTTGAGTCGAGAAGGTCCCAGAGTTCGATGGCGTGTTTGCGGGCGGAGCGGGTGTTGAGGAGGATGCATCTGAGGTAGTTGGGTTCTTTCCTGGGCGGTGGTTTGGCGGGGCGGGTGCTGGCGAAGCTGCAGTTCCGGCAGGTGAAGGGCCCTTGGGTGCGCTTCGGGGTGGCCTGGTAGCAGGCGTGATCTTTTCCGGGGTTGAGTGCGTGGAGGGTGCTGGCATCGTATCGGCGTCTGTTGATGTGGTGGGCGCGGGGGATGCCCGGACCAGGGGGTCTGGCGCTGGGCGCGGTCACGGCGTTTACTGGCGCAGACGGGCTTGCCTTAGGCGCGCCTTCGGTGCGCCAGCAGCGCGCCCGCTGCGCACGTCCGCTGCGCGGCCGCACAGCGGCCTCCATAAATGGGGAGGTGGGAGGGAGGAGCAGGGAATGGGGCAGCGAATGGGCAGTGAGGGGGCGGGGCCGCAGGGGCGCAGCGGCGGGAAACAGGCACAGAAGGGAAAAAACGATCACAATCAAGGGCAGCAAGGGGGCACAGAAAGGAAAAAACGATCACAATCAGGGGCAGCAAGGGGGCACAGAAAGGAAAAAACGATCACAATCAGGGGCAGCAAGGGGGCACAGAAAGGAAAAGATGATCACAATCAGGGGCAGAAAGGGGGCACAGAAAGGAAAAAACGATCACAATCAGGGGCAGCAAGGGGCACAGAAAGGAAAAAACGATCACAATCAGGGGCAGCAAGGGGGCACAGAAAGGAAAAAACGATCACAATCAGGGGCAGCAAGGGGGCACAGAAAGGAAAAAACGATCACAATCAGGGGCAGCAAGGGAGCACAGAAAGGAAAAACGATCACAATCAGGGGCAGCAAGGGGGCACAGAAAGGAAAAAACGATCACAATCAGGGGCAGCAAGGGGGCACAGAAAGGAAAAAACGATCACAATCAGGGGCAGCAAGGGGGCACAGAAAGGAAAAACGATCACAATCAGGGGCAGCAAGGGGGCACAGAAAGGAAAAACGAGCACAATCAGGGGCAGCAAGGGGCACAGAAAGGAAAAACGATCACAATCAGGGGCAGCAAGGGGGCACAGAAAGGAAAAAACGATCACAATCAGGGGCAGCAGCAGGGCACACAGACGGAGCTGTGTGGTGGGGGAGCGACCTACCAGTCAAGGCACGTGTGCCCACCGCCTGTACTGGTGGAGCTGGACAGCAGCCTCGCGTGCCTGCAGCAGACACCCGAGCGCACGCAGGACATCCCTGGGGAAGGGTACACTGTGTCAGTTCTGTGAATGAGTAGCCCACGCCCATCTGGGGACTGAGCTAGGCAGCGTTCTTGGAGTCTCTGCACAGCTCTACAGCACCGGAGGACCCAGCCTCAATGACCTCACAGACTGTCTCAGCTGTGACCCCCACCCCTGCGAGAAGGCACGGACTCTCGAAGTAAAGGGGCCAGTAGCCATGGAAGGATACAAATGACGACATGGCCGTCATAAGGAGGGACTAACAGCCTATAAACCAATCGGAAGGCAGCATTTAGGAACGACAAAGACACACGCCAATGAAAAAGATGGGCGGAGAGTGGGCAGAGCTTTCACGGAGCTTCCACTCCATACTGAATACTGCATGCCTCGCAAAGCAAGCAGGGCATGCACGCTGCCGCTATAGGCTTGACCTAAAAAGGCACTATTCCTCTCGTATCAAAAATGTTAATGATACAATGGACTAGCTCCCCAAGATGCAGTGGGAAGTTAGTGTGGAGTAGTGTCTGTATCTCCGACAAGGACCTTGCAACCTGGAGATCTAACGTCTCTCTGGCCGAAGTTAAGGCCACATTCTGTTGAAAAAGGATGGCTTTCAGTCTGCTGAAAGAATCAAAGCGTATTTTGGAAACATTTATCGAAGGCCACAGTGGTGCCTCCCTAATTTTGCGGGCAGGTGGAAACAGTACTTATGTACAACAAGGGCCAGATGTACGACCATTCCAAATTGTGACTCTCAATTTGCGCTCAATTGCGAGTAGCAATTTGGAATGTACAACAGTGTCAGAGACACTGATTGCCATTCCCAATGGGGTCGCAAAATGCGAGGCTCATGAATATTAATGAGCCACTCACAATTTGAGACCCCATTGGGAATGGCTGGCCCTCCCAGGCATGGTGGCCTGCTGGGCTCAGCAGACCTCCATGTCTGGGACTGCTTGTCAATAAAGCAGTATTTGTTTTTATGCAGACCGTTTTCCTTAAGGGAAAACGGGATGCATTAAAAAAAAAAAAAATGAAACTTTTTTGATTAATTTTTTAAGGGCAGGTAGTGGTCCCTGGGACCACTGCCTGCCCTTAAAAAATATATTTAGAGCCAGTCACAAAGGGGAAGGGGTCCCCTGGGGACTTCTTCCCATTTGCGACTCCATTACCACCCTCTTGAAGAGGGCGGTAAATTGCGAGTGTTTTGCAACCGCAATTGCGGTCGCAAAACATTCACACATGGCTAGAGACTCGCTATTAGGAAGGGAACGCCCCTTCTCAATAGCGAGTCGCAAAACTCTATTTTGCGAGTCCCAATTTTTTGCGATTCGCAACATAGTTTTTGTACATGGCCATGTACATTTTTGTGTGCGCAAACGTGTTGCAAACCAGTTTGCGCACGCAAAAACTGGTTGTACATTTGGCCCCAAGTAACTAATGAATTAACCGTCACCAGATTAGCGATGTCCGGGTCCATTCCACAGCAACCTTGATCATTCAACATTAAGTAGCTCCCATTCAAGAGCAATTTGAAAACCGGACGCATCACAGCACCTGTTGAACCCTTCAAATAAACATGACAAGTTCGCAACAAAAGCATTACATGCCCCATGAAGAGAAATGTCCTTGTAAACTAAGGAACCACTTAGGGCATCTTCACACTCGGAAGCACTAAGAAAAACCTATGTGCTCCCTTTCCTGCGCTTAAACTTGAAAGGCAATTCCCAATACTCATGTACATAACCTTCCCCTAGTGCTTAGTATTTGCCTACCTGTTGGTATTGGAGACAATATTGGAATTGGAAAGTTGTGACCGGTAAGGTGATATAACCATGGGTAATCCAGTCTGTGGATGGTGTCCCTGCCACTGTAAAAGGTAATTGGTCTAATTTTTCAATGTGCAACATGGTGTATTTCACATCTCTGCATGCCATAGTCATCTGTCTTTTGGTCAGATCATATTGAGAAAACAGACTGGTAGTGGTGATGTAACGCCACTGCACATGGCCAGAACTTAGTGTTTGCAATATCCAGCTCAGCAATACAACGGAACGGAATTGTGACTGCCCATGTTGTAAAATAGACATATCCCGCTGCAGTATGTCAATTGCAGAAGACACAATGTTGCCCAGTGAATACATTTTGGATGATAAAGTGGTCATACGATGTCAACTATATCCAAAGCCGTTTCCATATTTACCCTGTCGATCGTGCGCAATCTCTCTGCAGCTTCCTGCTGAGAAATCTTCCATAGCTTGTATATTCCATACAAGATGCGCTTTTGACGTGGGTTTCCTGGGACATAGTAAGAAATTCCTGATATCCAGGTCATCAGACAGAAGGTACAAGTATTGTTTCACCTGGAAAAGTGTTGAGGTCTTTAGCCAATCTAGGCATAACTTCTCAACACTATATGATGTCACCACCCCTGCATATTCTGTTTGTACATAGCGTAGGTCAGGCCTGTTTATCTTAAACCCTCCTGTTTTACCCAGGAATCTAGACTGACATCTGTCCATGTCTAGAGGCCAAACCAGCCAACCCTGCTGATCAGGGTCTGATGTATTGTATGATCCATCGCAGAGCATAGCATCCAATGTATCCTCACTGTACTTTGTGTATTGTTGCTAATTTTCAAAGGGTACAAATGTGGGAATGCGAGGTATGTTCAAATCCTTTGTCTTAGTAAAACCAAGACAGAAAGTCTGTTGCACTGTTTTATTCAGGAAAATCATTTGATGTGGTATGAGGCATTCTCTGAATAATGCCTCGTGTCCCTGAACCTGCCAATCTTTTGTTCCCCAGACAGAGTTTGTGTCTTTTGTGTCTTTCCAAAAGTCAAAACCTTGTGTGGACAATTGGGAAATAAAGGAAGCAGAGTAAATCAGATTGGTATTTGTGTGCATATCTTCTTTGCAGGTGAAGGTGCAAGCCTATAGTTATAAAGGCTGGGTCTGATGTGTCAAAACCAGAAAAATATGCAAACTTCTGTGCAAATGTTTTTGAACTGCCTTTCGGCAGTGTTGGGCAATGTTCCCATTGGGTGTAGTTGTAAACAGCACGTGGGATACTAGCTTTGTGTAAAAAATAGTGACCATAATGTTGATAACAGAACATGTCTCCAAAATTACTTGTGCCATTATACAATTCATCATTATAAAATGCTGCCGATTGCTCTAGATCTGTGAGCAAATTATGCACAGTTTCAATGTCCCAATCTTCAGATAATGTACTAGAGGTGATGATATCATTTAAAGAAATGTTAAACAAATATAGAAATTGCAAAAGTTCAATAGGACCATATACATCATACTATACCCTGTCCCATACTATTCCATTCGGAACTGGAACCGCTGTAATATTCACCACTCACAGGTCCCTTAGTTCACGTTGCGATGATGCATGTGGTTTTAGAACCAAGTTCACATGTCGGACTGCAGAGCGTTCTGGGAGATAATGTCCATTCAGAAGTAGAAAAAAGACACTCACCACACCAATCCAAAGTACCAGGAAAAGTAATCCAATTGTAATCCAGAGATGTATCCAGGGGGCAACAAGGTATGTCTTTTAAGCCAAAGATAGAGAGAACAAACTCGTAGCTTGAAAGGGATTGGTGGTGTTGGCATTTCAGGTTCACTTGGATCCAATGAAAAATCATCATAATGCACAAAGTAGCCACACGCCATCTGTTCTATTTTTGGCAGATTAGCAGGTTCTGTAGAACTGGGAGATGACTCGATCTGTGGCATGTTGACATAAACATTGTCAATTTTTTTAATTGAAATTTCTGTACTTGTTGACTGTACAGTTGTAGTTGTTTCAATGGGGAGAAGCATCTTCTCATTTTATTCAACAGCCTCTCTTCGAAAAGTGGAGTCTTCAGTTGTTATTAAAGCTTCCATCTTAACTTCCTGTTTGATAGCGAGAGGAGATCGCCGACTACCAGGAGCCCACCTGGCCTACTGTGGAGAATCGGCCACATAGTGTGGTTTGATCAGATTGATGGAGACAAACTTATTGTCTCAGCGAACGGCAAGAGATAGGAGAAGCACAATTCTGGTACCTTCAACAGCCAGGATAGGTACAAGCGATCTGTAAAATGGCTAAAATTCTTTCTTGCCCTGTATTTTTTTCTCTGACCAGATCCCCAATCTTCAGGACCCAGGCAGGTCTTGCCGATACTGCTTTCACTTCTCCAGTGGCGGTGCGTTTCACTTGGATGTTGCTTTGTAAAGCTCTGTATTCATTTAGGACCTGTAAAACATACAAACAATCATTGAGGTCAAATGGAGTTTCAACCACCACTGTGCTGACACTCTAGAGGTCTGAGACCCACATGCTCACCCCAAACAGGATCTCAGAGGGTAAACGACCCCCAGGGATTTACTTGGCATGTTGTTAAGTACCCTCTGGACCCCATGTAGGTGATTGACTCAACTGCCACACAAGCCTAATACCCTAGCTGTTAAGGATTGCTTTAAGTCCCAGTTCTTCCTCTCAATGACCGAATTTCTCTTGCGATGGTAGCAGGAGGAGTACCGCAAGGCCACACCCAAACTTCCCATGGCTTCTTTGTAAGCATGAGAGCTAAACGCCAGTCCCTGGTTGGAATGGAGTGTGCCAATTGTGTATGTCCCTATTGAAGACTCGCAAATCCTTTATAACAGTTTGGGCATCTGCCAAGCACTGGGGTCAAACCGATAGGAATCTAGAGCATGAATCCACTGCCACCAAGATGTACTTGTAAGCCCCGTCTGAGTGTAAGGGGCCACAGTGATCCAAATAGACACAAGCAAGAGGTATGTCTGAGATTAATAAAGGCGATTGCAGTGGATGTGCTATGGTGGAGCCTTTTATCTGCTGGCAGATGTCGCATTTAAGGACAAAGTCCTTGGTCTGTTTAGTGAGACCTGGCCACCAGTAGCGCTGCTTCAGCAATGAAACTGTAGCAGTAATCCATGCATGTGCTGAACCCAGACCCTCATGCGCAGCTAGTATTAATCCTAATCTGTGATCAGTGTTTGGTATTACTCTATCCCCCACTCCTGGAATTTGAGCATACGGAATATTTTGTGCATCTAACTTGTAGGAGTACTTGAGTGGAAATCCTTTCAGTGGTGTTGAGCTGTTGCGCATGGCATTGACAGCTATCATAGTTGTTCTGTCTATTTTTGTTCTAGAGCGAGTGATTGCAGCAACGGCAGCAGTTCGCACTGTTGCCTTGGCAGCTTCATCTACCATTGAATTCCCTTCAACATGAACGCCAACACGCTAATGACTAAATGTATGAATAACATGGGCCAGTGGAAGGCCTTCTTTCAGCTTTGCCAATTGTTCCCAAATCATCTTGTGCTTGATTGTACAACCCTTCGAATCTCAAAACCCATTTTATCCCCAATAGTGAAGATATTCATTATAAAACTGGACACAGTAAAATGAATCACACACTCTAAGTGTGGGGAATTCGCGATCCGTATTTTGTAGTGCCAGTATCAGGGCTTTTAGTTCTGCCAACTGCGCTGTGCAGTCCCATAGGGACTGTGTGTGTGTTATTGTGGGAAGAAATTTTCCGTCTCTCATGTGCCCTTTTACAATTGCACATGCTGAAGAATATTGTTGTTTCAATCCTATGGCAGGTTGAGCTGATCCGTCTGTATAAATGATACATTCATATTGATCTAGAGGCATAATTTCATTCTGCAGAGGATATTCTTGTTCGTACTGCAGGAATGCTTTTGTTTGTAATGTAGTGTCAAATCCATAGTCTACATCTGTTGCAGTGAGAGAGTTAGCCCACTGAATCCATCTTGGATATAGAGATTTAGCATTTGGAATGCTTGATTTATTATCCGCCTCTAGGGTCGGTACTGGGGTGATGAGATGACAATTATGCGTTTTCCCTTAGCCAGGGCTCTCTCTCTCATTACAGCAGTCTGTACGGCTGTGAGTATTTTCTCGGTGGATGCAAAACGCATTTCAGCCTTTGTGTACAGATGCGATTTGCATGCTATAGGTACCGAATAGCCTTCATTGAAAGTGATGTAGGTATACCCAGTTGGTCCAACGACTATGCAAATCACCAGGTTACTTGTGTTCACATGCATGCCTTGAAGCTAGCATGTCAGTTTGTACTGAACGTGAAATATCAGTATGTTCCTGTGTCCAGTGTTGCACAGAAAAGTCAGGTCTAATTAAGTCGTAGAATGGTTTTACCCTTTCTGCATAATTCAAAATGTAAGTTCTGCCAAAATTTTAAAATCTCAAAAAGCATTGTAGTCTGTTCAGAGTTGTTGGAGGTTGAAGTAATGCACATTTTTCTTAAAAATGTGTTGTTAGGCTTTTGCCTTCACTTGATAACTCGTATCCCAGAAAAAGGACACTGAGGTGGGCTATTTTAGATTTTTTTAAATTAAATTTGTAGCCCAGGTAAGCAAACCCCACTATTATGTTGTTTACTCTAGCCAAATGTTCCATTAATTCATCATCTATCAGATAAATATCATCCAAATAGGACACTGCCTTCTCATCAATACTTTGAATTAACTCTGTTACTCTGGCTGAAAACAGTGCAAGGCTATTCTTATACCCTTGTGGCAAATGACAAAATTGATGCTGAGACCCTAGCACTGAAAATGTGGTCATATATCTACTTCCAGGTGCTATATTCTGGCAGAAAAAAACATTTGAGATGTCTAGTGTTGTTATGTATTTCTTCTGCACGATGTTATTCGTCAGTGGGGAACTGTGTGCATTCTGTACTGCAAATGTGTGTGTGGATGCATTCAAATGTCTGTAATCCAAGACTAAACAATAGGAATTGTCGGGTTTCATTACGGGAAACAAAGGATTATTCATAGATGAGGTGCAAGTCTCTATTACACCCTGGTACTCAAGTTGATCCAAGGTCTCTCAGACTTGTTTCTTTGCTTCATGTTTAATTGTTTACTGTCTCTGTGGTTGAGGGATCATTTTAAATGGGATTTTGTGATGAGGAGACTCATCATCCCACCCAACATGATTGCGGTACAGAGCAGGGGCTAAAGCTGACGCCCACTCCTGAATGTATACATTTTTAACTGATTCGGAGAAAGCAGGTAAAATTACTTCTTCCCCATTGGACAATCTATACGAACTCAGGTGACCAATCTTTTTCATCCAAAAAATGTCGTAACCACGTGTCAGGTCCTCCCAAAAGAGACCCTTCACTTCTCTTTGTATGTCCCCTTCTATTTGAAGCGTTATTCTGTGTAGACAATGTGTGACTTCTGATGCGCTGTCCAGCATCGTCACTGCCCATTCCCCGTTCAGAAGCAGAGTCCTCAGCATCCTGGGCATCTCTGATCTTTATCCCTGCTACCTTTTTATTGTTAAATTGTGGTTTTGTTAATTTTTGTTTATCTTCTTGTTTGATGATGTAGTCTGAAGTGCGATGTGTCTTCCTTTTTGGCTTTGTTCACTCTTCTGATCTTTGCTCTGATCATCCTCCTCTGTCTGACAGTTTCTCAGATTGATCCTGAAAAGAACGAGAGGAACGTGTATCATTATCCTGATATCAGTCAGGCTTTCTAATGTTTTCACGGTTTCTGAGATTATATCTCTTTTCAATGTGTTCCTGTTGAGGAGACCCACTCCGCGATTGTTGTTTATTTTGCTTATTATTTTTCTGTTTATTATCCTATTTCTTTTTAGAAGAATCGAGTGCTTACTTAGTGTTATCCTTTTCAGAATTACCCTTAACCACTGGTTTCCCAGGTCTGGCTCCCAGATTTTCCCTTCCCAAGGAAGCGTATGTTTCTGCAATAATCTTAGGTAACTCCCTCTCCTGTTGTAAAGGAGAGAGTTCCCTTAAGCGTTGGTGTATAGCCATCACGGCTACCTCCCCTTTTATGTTGCGTAACATAATTGCAGAAACCTGGGCAAAATTGCCTATTAGTTTCATCCAAAAGTCCAAGCTTGATTTATGATCTACTGAGGTTATGATCTACTGAGGTATGTATGATGCAGCTTTGCTGAGGAATGAGAGTGTGTGAAAATGTGAGACGTGAGTACCCAGGTAGTGCGTTAAAAATAGTCTTTCTGGCATGGTGTGCATCAGTCATGGCCAGCTTCAGGGCATTGAGACTGGTGCTGCCGCATAGGGCACTCACCTGGGAGGGGGCCCCTGACCTCTGCGGGGGCACTGTGTTTAGCAATATCTTACAATTTAAAAACACCTGCGGCAGAAATCCTTGTGTGCCCAGTTTTCAGGCAGCATTAAAAATGACACAATAACTCTTGTGATTAATGTTCCTGTTAGAGAGAGAGAGAGTGTAGAGAAACTCACACAAGGTAAGTTTGCCAAATGAAGTTTATTTCCAGCAAACTTACACTTAGAAAATTCCACTGTTAATCCAAATTTGCTCAAAAGGGATAATACGTGGTGGAGTTTGGTTCTATGATCATTGCTGTCCTTACCCATGACAAGTATGTCATCTTGGAAAATGAGAACATAATCCAGATGACCAAAAATGTTGTGCATTAAACGCTGGAAAACAGCGGTTGCCGAGGCTAAACAGAACGACATCCTGGTGAATTGGAAGCAGCCAATGTGAGAAATGAAAGCAGTGAGGTTTTTACACTCATCAGAAAGGGGAATTTGGTGGTAGGCTTGAGACAAATCAATAGTGGAAAAAACCTCCATGCCCCTGGTTTTGATAAGCATCTCACCAATTTTTGGTAGGGGATATGGTGTTCAAAACCATCCAATCTGCCCAAAGTACTCGAAAAAACACCAGGAAAATCATTACAGACAGTCTTGCCTTAGCATTCACCTTCATCTAAAACTAGAACTTGTTCAAAACCATTAGGATCCAGAATGATATTTAGTTTTCATTGATCCATCCATCCAAGAACAGAAGGACCCTTTTTGGATACATAAAGCTTACAAATAGCACTCCTATTCTTGAAACTGAAGATGAGGTTCATATAACCAAGTAAATCAATGGATTCACCAGTATAGCTTTCTGGAGCAATGTCAGGAGGAAATAAATTGGGACCCAGTTTTTCCACAAATTTGTTGGTCCAAACCCCTTCATTACCTATAATGAAAGGAGAACCTGAATCCGCAGCAATGCGCAAATTAACCCCACCCATTGACATCAAACACATGGGCTTGCTGGAATCATCTCTGTAAGAAATGTTGAGAACAACTTTACTATTAGGACTTAATACGTTGCAAACATCATCATCACTATCCTCATAAGAAAGAAGAAATTAGACCTTCCTCAATGCATTTGACCTTGTACCTATTGGGCTTTTTAGTGTTACAAACTCGACTGAAATGTCCAACTTTCCCACAAACAGTATATTTTTGCTTGATAGCGGGACATTTGTTATCATTTGCAAAATGGTACTTACTGTCGCACCGAAAACATCTGAGTTCTTTTTTGCTAGAACTTACGTCTTTTTTAACAGAAGATCTACTAGAAGAGAAGGTTTTGGTTTTGTTAGAAAGAACTCTGGAAACAGTTTCCTGATGCTCAGATGCAAGGTTCTCTTTCTTAAAAGCTTTGGCGCATCTACTAGACATCTCAACCTTCCTGGCAACTGCAAGAACATCTTTTAACGGGTTGTCGCCATTAACCCATAACCTTTCTTGGATAGATTAATCAAAAGCATGCATGACAACTTGATCTCTAACTAACTCTTCTTGGATAACACCAAATCTACAATCTAAAGCAAGTTTTTTAAGTGCTGTAACATATTCATCAATAGACTCATTCTTATCCTGTTTCCTTTGAAATAATTTAAAATGGGTTATACCTATACAAACTTTAGGATAAAAGTAACTATCTAAATGCCTTATGGCTTCATTAAAACATTTTCATCACCGGCAACAGCATCCTTGTTCAACTGGTTGTAGATTCTTAAACCTTCAGGACCTAAACTGTGCATTAATAAACTTTTTTTCCTATCAGCAGACAACTTATTAGCATGGTCAATAGTTATTAAATAGTTAATAAAGTATTCCTTACACTGCAACCAAGGAACAGGTGGATCACCTGGAATGCACAAAAACTCTTTAGGTGGATTGACAGTTATGTTGGGCGTAGAAGTAGCCATAAGGTAAAAGGTTCCAGGAGTCAGAAGAGAATAACGGGTGTAAGAAGCAGTTATGACGATTCACCCTAAACAATGAAAAAGCTGTGTGAATCAGCGAAGAATAAAGCAAAGAAAAAAACAAACAAAGCTGTGCGAATCAGCGTAGAAAACTCGCAGGAAACACTCCAAGTACAACACAAACAAAGCTGTGCGAATCAGCGTAGAAAGACTCGCAGGAAACACTCCAAGTACAGCACAAACAAAGCTGTGCGAATCAGCATAGAAAGACTCGCAGGAAACACTCCAAGTAGAGAAAAGAGGCTGCAATGACTGAAGAAAAACGAAAAACACCAAGAGGATAAAGCTGTGTGAATCAGCGCAGAATGACTCGCAGCAGAAAAACACTCCAATAACAGAGTAAATTGCAAATAGCCAGTACGTAGAAAAAACTCTCCAGAAGAAACAGATTCCAACAAAACACGGAACAGGAAGGCAAACTTTGAATTACGAGGGCAACAGCATGTTAATGAAGAGCTCACCTTAATGAGAGGCGCAATAGTTGCGGCAACAGCAGAGCAAAAGAACAACGACAATAAAGTCTTACCGCTGCAGCATGAGAAGACCCCCAGTGACTTGAAGAGCTCTGAGCAGGGTGCAAAGTAAATGCTGCTCGCAAAGGACCTGACCTGAAGAGCTCTGAGCAGGGTACAAAGTAAATGCTGCTCGTGAAGGAGGAGCAATAAACCAAGAGTAGGAGAGATAAACAAACTCTCACGTGACACTTGCTAGTAGCTGGGAAATCCGAAAGAAGCTGAAATGCACTGCGAAGACCCCACATGATCCAAGCGTCGGGGCGGAGTCGAGAAAGCGCAGGCAACGGAATGAGGAAAAGTGTGGAGCAGAAGGTGCTGGCAAAAACGGATCCAGGTGATAAATGTAATGTTGGGCCCTAGGCCCCCATGGTGATGAACACGCAGACACAGCTAGTTCGGTACTGGAAATGAGCCCAGGGCACGTGCGCCCGGCCCCCTTTATTAACAGGGTCACCTGACTGGTGACGCCTGTGGTGGGTGGGTGTACAGTGTAGGTTACAACATAGGGGGAAACACTAGACTGTATCCAGCCGGATACTACATCCCTCCCAAACTTTGGTAAAAATAACAAACAGGAGTCCAACCTGTAATAAAACAAAACAAAGCCTATGGAACAAAGGATGATGTTCAGGCCATCCGCCAGCCGACGCTGGACCTTCGGACCGCGGGGTCAAGATGTCTTCTTCTGCTTCGACGATGTTCTTGTGGACCGGCCTGATCTCGCGGTGTCACAGTTTATGTACAATGTTTCAGTGTCGGTGCATCTGGAACTGTGGCGAAATCCACCCTGGAGGATCTCTCGGCCCTCAAGCTTCGGTTGATGTCAGAACCTGCAGCTGGTGGAGATGATCTTTGGGTGTGAGGCCTTCCTTTGGAGGTGGCGTACTCGATGGCCTTCCTTGTCCCTGACTTTTGAGCGACGTCCGACTTGCCTCTTTCGCCCGGACTCCTCTCTCACTGGAGCCTCTTGGAGGGCACTCCTCTCTCACTGGAGCTTTTCGGAGGGCTTTTCTCGCTAGCTGCCATGGGACCGTGTGGACCGTGCGGGGCTTCGTGTGAGCCGCGCGAAGGCGTCGCTGCGGAACTGCCAACGGACTCACAGCCTAGTCGCTCATGTAGCCTTCGATGGTGGTGTCTCCGTCTGGGCATCCTCGCCGTCTGGACTTGGGTTATGCGCTTTCCTCTGATGATCTTGTTCGTACCCAGTCTTCAACCGTGGCCTCCCTTCTTCCCGCGCCTGACGTGGAGCTGGTGCCGACGCATCTCTCCTGTTCGGACTTCCATAGCACGGAAACTCCGTCGAGGCCCTTGTCCCCTGGATTGTCACGTGACCGTGTGGGCTGTGCGGGCCTTTGCGTAGGCCACGCTTAGGGGTCGCTGCGGAACACCCAACAGGGCCACGACCCAGTCTTGTGTAGTCCCCAAGGGCGGATCTTCCAATGGCCGGTTGTGCTCGACTTCGGCAGGCTGTAGGTTGACGGGGTGCACAGGAGGTTTCTGGGTGGTTCGCCTCATTGTCTTCCGGTGGTATGGGGCAGGTGTGGATTCCCTCGGGTGGTGCGATGCTCCTTGGTGGTGATGCACCTGGATGGTGATAACATGTTAGTTTTCTTTAGTGGGCAGGCAGGCTGTGATATTCTTGTGTTCGGCGGCCTTGTGGCGTGAGTGGGCTAGAGGTAGTTTGCCATTCGTGGATTCCCCTTGCTGACGGCACTAGTTCTCTGTGCTGACGCCCTGTTCCTTTTCCTCCGGCACGCGTGTGGTGTTTGTCTGCCCGGTGGCGTTGTGCCACTGCCCTTTCTTCCTTTGTGGAGTGGCGTCCTGCCACTCTCTTCTCCTCCCTCGCGACACCGTCCGGTCTCCTCTTCTTTTCTGCCTTAACCGGGCCTCCCCGGGTGGCGTGCACTCCACCCGTGGCTCTCCGGTCTGGTCCTACCCCTAGGACACCGCTCTCACTTCACTCGGAGACTGGACCTGTCATCGCGGCCTTCTTTCATTCGCTCACTTCTGACTTCCGTTCAAAACTTGTCGTCCTTCTCTTCTGACCTCATCCTGGTCCTCTTTGCGGTCCTCCTCCTTGTTGGACCTCTGAGTCGGTCATTGACTCCTGACCTCTTCCTGGGTCTCTGACTTCTGACCTCTTCCCAGGTCTCTGACTTCCGTGGCGTCCTTCCGGTACTGTTCGCGGTACCACTTCTGTGCCACTGTTCCTTGTGGTGGCGTCCCTCCGCCACTTGGCGTGTATGCTGCGCGCTTCTTCTTGCGATGGCGTCGTTCCACCACGTGGTGCGTATGCTGTGCTCTCCTTCTTGCAGTGGCGTCGCCACTTGGCGCGTATGCTGCGCTCTTCTTGCGGTGGCGTCGTTCCGCCACTTGGCGCGTATGCTGCGCGCTTCTTCTTGCGATGGCGTCGTTCCGCCACGTGGCGCGTATGCTGCGCTCTTCTTCTTGCGGTGGCGTCGTTTCGCCACTTGGCGCGTATGCTGCGCTCTTCTTGCGGTGGCGTCGTTCCGCCACTTGGCGCGTATGCTGCGCGCTTCTTCTTGCGATCTCCAGGGACTCGCTTCCTCTCTTCCGGTGGCAAGATTTCCGGTGTCATTGCTTACTGCGGTGGCCGCCCGTGGCCACTAGGCATCATCGCATTGCCTCCACCCATCTCATGGGTCTCTGTCCTCCTGGTTCTCATCTTGCCATTATTCTCCTCCTTAGGGATGTGGAGTCTTCTGGTGTTCTGTCCTTCCAGTGTGATCAGCGACCTTTTGCTATCTCGACTCCAAGTTGCAGCATCCTCAGCAGGGGCCGCTGTGATTGTCGTTTGCCCAGACACTTAGCACCACCTGTACAGCCTTGGCAGTCCACACTGTGTCCCTGTCCCAGGCTGCCTTGTTTCCTTCTTTACACTGGTGCGCTATTTCACTTGACCAAGTTGAGCTGCCCTTGCTGGTCCTTTACTGCTGCTGCCTTTACTTGGCATCGTTGTGTTTTCCTCCAGACAACCCCCATGGAGCTACCTCTTCCTTGGTGCTGATCACAGGCTGCCACCACCAGTTCTGCAGGCTTGTCTACAACCTGCTTCGGAGCCTTGAGTTTCCTCCCTGCGGTTGCACGCAAAGGCCACTAGATGGCACTGCTGCTTTCTCTTTCTTCCTCGTCGGAAGCTTCCCACATGGTGCGTGCTTCGTGCTCCCTTTTCGGTACCTTGCTGCTCTGCTCCCGGTCCTCCTTGCAGGATCGCTGGGATTCCTGCCCTGCCTCGCTGAGGGACACACCAGCTGAATCCCACCACCAAGCTTGGCTGCTCCACATGACTTTCCCCACCGGCACCGGCACTTGCATCCGGGTAGGCGCTTTGCATACCTTTTTTTTTTTTCTTTGTAGCGCTGGGCGCACACTGTCTCTCGGGGTACCCTGCCCCTCGGCGGGGACCCGCGTTGGTCCCTGGCAGTCTGTTTGCTTTGCTGGTGGGGGCTCAGACACCGGAGGCTGCTCTCAGCCCATGCACCTCCGGAGGTGTCTTTCTCTGCTCGCAGCGCGTCTCGCACGTCGCCCTCCTGCCTCCCAGCGCCGAGTGGGGTGTGGGTCACTGTACTTCTGGCCTCCTGAGGAGTTGTCCTCATTGCCGCTCCGGACGGCCGCGGGCCACCCGCTCACTTCCTTGCGGGGGTGGGTAAACGGGCACCGCACGTCTTCCTCGCAGGGGCGGGGAGTGGTTAGCTACTCCACTCCCTGTCCTCCCGCGGCCGGCACACAGTCTTGCGCTGAGGCGGGGTGGGCTCCCGCAGACCCCGGCTAGATGTCGCACTTCTCTGCGCTGCGGCCCCCCACGACACCTTCACTTCCATGGGCTCACCTCTTCCTGCGAGTGCTTGGACGTCGCGACCGATGCGGGTGGGCTCCGCTCGGCTCACTCTTCTTTCGGGCTCCCTTGGGCTGGTGTCAGGGGCATGCTATCGGCTCCGGACTCGCCTTCTTCTTTCTTTGGGGCCCTCCTCATGCCCGCAGGTCACTGGGCGCGTCCGGCGCTGCGTTGCAGGAAGGGTGCAGTCGGTGCCGGGCACTCCCGGTACGGGGTGGGCTCCCGGTCACCATCTTCCTCGTGCCGGCCCGGGGCTTTCTCACACGCCCCGCGGGCTATCGGGCGCCTCTGCACGGAGGCGGGTGTCCTGCAGGCACACGAGGTGCGGGGTGGGCTCCCGGTCACCTCGCCTTCACCCTGCGACTTTCGGGCGCGTTCCGCGCCGGCTTCTGGGGGTGACCTCAACACGGGCAGCTCTCTCCCCCTTTTTCCCATCTGCTGCTGGGCTGCTGCACGCACGGGCACAGCCTCCTCGTCGCCAGTGTAATGTTGGGCCCTAGGCCCCCATGGTGATGAACACGCAGACACAGCTAGTTCGGTACTGGAAATGAGCCCAGGGCACGTGCGCCCGGCCCCCTTTATTAACAGGGTCACCTGACTGGTGACGCCTGTGGTGGGTGGGTGTACAGTGTAGGTTACAACATAGGGGGAAACACTAGACTGTATCCAGCCGGATACTACATCAAACACAGAAGAATCCAGATGGAAGAATGAAGATGCGTGGGCTCCGTGTGGTCGAGATCATCGCAAATAAACTGTAGAGAAACTCACACAAGGTAAGTTTGCCAAATGAAGTTTATTTCCAATCCATCAAACAGACAACGCAGCAGCCGGTCTGTCAGGAACAGATGCAACTGTCAACTGTCAGACCAGCACTATGCACACAGAAAAGGTTTAAACACAAACCTTTATTACGTAGCAAGTATTCTAACCTTCCCTCGTGGAGTCCCTCACGAGAGCCTCCACGAGGGAAAAAGAGAAGGAAGAAACACTACAGAGAGAGAGAGAGAGAGAGAGACCAGAGTTTTGTCTAGTGCAGTTTTGACTCACCATAAAATAGTGCAAAGAGTTAATATGCCTGCTGCAAAAAACACGTACCGTGCAGATCAGAGATCTGTATTTTATGTGGATAGCTGAGTGGATTACTGCTTTTGTCACAGAGATTCTTTTGTTACCACAGTTCATAAGATACAACCCTAATATAGAACAGTGACTGTTACAATTCTCATTAAAGAACTGCATGCAAATTGCATAAAATAAGTTAGGACGTTATGTTTTTTTCCCCAGTCGTTCGTTATCTTTTCCTAATGTTTCTGAATAGGGTTTTTTTGGGTAGATATTCATTCTTAATAGTAAGGCCAGACTTTTCCAGGGCTTCAAAACAAATGAAATGTATGTAAGAGTGACTATGGAGAGATGACAGGCACTTTTGTGTGGTGTTAATGAGGGAATCCGATGAGGAGGTCATGGAGGGTGGCACAAAAAATGATTGTCGCACCGAGCGCCAACAGCGCTAAAGCAGGCCCTGGAATCAGTCATACAATTCGTCTGTGATAGGGTTTATGTGGTGATGCTGAATTAGTGGCCATTGATGGCCAATGGTAATGTTGGCCTTTGATCGTTCAGTGATTGTGTTGTGAAAGCAGGTGATAAGGATTGGAGTACAGAGAGTGAATGAGAAATGTGTGATGTGAATTGAATGTGTAATAAGGCTTAAGTACACTAAGTGTGCGCTATAGGAGTGATGACCGAGTGTATAACTAAGTAGTGAAGTGTCTATGTGTGATGTAGGCCTGATGTGCAACAAGAGAGTGATATCAAGGTCCTGCACAAAACGTACAATTAAAGGCCGTAAGGGGGTGTTGAATATGGTAGGATTCATTTTGATTAGCCTTATTTGTTCTCCATCTGTTACAGGCAGAGCCTCAGGGGATGCTTACCCTGGACTAAAGCTCACTCTCTGAGCATCCAAAGGCCTGGAACATGGGGTATGTTCACACGGTGACTTCCTAACAATTGAGGGTATGAAATAATCTGTACATACTTGAGTATGTGGGTCTTTCCAACATCCTAGGTCACCTTCCTACACAAAAAACATCCTCAAAGGCATTTTCCTCTTTCTAAGTGTGCTGCAGAATACTGCGCGCTCAGAAAAATGATACTATGATTCTCAAGGATTCTCTTCATTGTGCTCTGGTGGAGAGGTGTGCAATTCTGTTGCATTCCCAGACATACCAATGTTGGTAAATCTGGGAATACTACAGAAACCATGGGTGAATGCGTCGTAACACCCACGTTCCACCCATGGCATGCCTCCCTGCTGCAGAGTAATGCAAGGCAGTGATTTGCACTGCCTTGCATTACTCTAGATTTATCAAGCCACTCAGGGTCACACAAGGTGGCCTTGTGGGGTTCGATAAATCTAATTTACATTTTGCGTCGCCCTTGATAAATACACCCCTTACATTTTTTGCTGGGTGGGGCCTGGGAGTAAAACATTTGTTGCACTGAAAATGTTTTCACTTTTCAATTTTTGGTAAATATTCCTGCAAAAAAAATGAAAAAAGCATATATGCTTGCCAAGGACTGGCCTATTGCCTTTGCTTGTTTTAAGTATCTCTGGCACTTGTACTAATGTCTTTTTACAAATGTGATCCCTACCTACGATGATTGCTTTTGACCTTGAGGCATGCTAGTGTAACACATTACTAAGAGGGAATGGAAAGAAGTCTGAACTCGCCTTCAGCTCTCGGTATGGACACTTACAGCGGCTCACACACAGCACAGAACATTCTAAGCAAAAGAGGTTTGAGATCAGTATTCCTGCACTCACAGTAACATTGATGCTCAAGAAAACCTGAAGCACCGCACCACCTACAGGAGTTTTAACAGCAGGCCTACTTCACATAGAAGACGGCCAATAGGGCAATCAGGCTGCGACTAACAGGCTGGTCTGAAAGGTCAGTGTATGGGCCGGTTTTTTGGGGGCTGTTTGTGAATCAAATTTATGGTCTTGCTATGCTGAGTTTTACTGCTGATTTCCCTGATATTAAAAAAATACATTTTTCTTTTATACAAGAGAGAGTGAGAGAGAAGCAGATCAGTTGCAGTCTCCCAAATACAGGCTTATCACATATAAGCAACCACTGCCATATGAATTCACGTTGGGAATTCAGGCCTTTTTTCTAAAGAAAGGAGAAGAACTAGAGTTCTACCAGGATATGATAGTCTCCCTCTGCTTTATCTATGGTCGATGGGATATCCAAAGATATTGGAGTAGACGCCTCACTCACTTATCCTGACATGCTTCATCATAGGTGTCTATCCACACTGGGTAAGATGGTACTACCCGGGCGGAATCAACCATAGATGTAATGGGAGTTCTTATATAAAGCAAGTACTAGTCATGCAGGGAACCAGATGAGTGATAATAAAAATACCTTCAGGTATACCCAAACAATGTGTTTTATTTGGAGGGTACCTGGGGCATGAATAAAAACGTGAATGTGTTGGGGTTTCCTGAATATAGTTGTTCAGTTGTACCCCTTCTAAAGTGCCAACATGTTTCGGCTCTCGCTAGGAGCCCAAATGGGTCTGGGGCCTTCGTCAGGGCTATTTATCTACTACTTAGTGTCCCTGCTCCTATAGGGTGCACGCATTCCATGCACTCACTTGAGGCCTAATGCACTCACCTGTTTTCACTGGTTCCTCAGTAGATGTTCTAGCAGGGGGAGAGAAAAATGGAGGAAGTCAAATTCTTGTGTTAAGGCAGTCTAGTTCCATCGTGATTCATTCATCCCTATACACTGGACGTGTTGTCCTAATCTTAGCAAATATTTTGTGTTTTATATTCTGGTGGGCGAGTTCCCTAAAAACTCTCTATTAAAATAGTGATCCTGTGAAAATTAAAATGTATGTGATGGGTAGTCGGTCAGGGTACTGTTATTATTATTTTCTATTTTTAACATCTACACCTGCGCAGATTGTGCAGACTACACTAGGTCCAGATGTCAAACCTAGGTGTAGTGACTTTAAATTCTATCCATACGTGATGTAATTCTCAGCCCAACTTGACATGCATCAGTTTAAGACATCTCATGCTTACCTACTGCTTGTTTTAGTTAAGCAACATGCGGATCAGGCGGTTGGTGCTGCCTTATAGTCACACACTGCAGGGGGAAGAGAGTTTTTTGCAAAATTAATCGCTCGTAGTTCCACGCAATGTGCAATTGGTACACATAGTGTTGTTGGATATACTATCACAGCCTTTCTAAAACATACCCTGATGGTTGTTTGATACGTGAGCTATTGTAATCACTGTTACTCTCAAGGCTAGCGTGCTCTTGGTCAAACTGGCACGTACTGCAATCACCTTTCACGGTATAAGGCGGTTCCGTTTCTATACTTTTACCGCTTAGTGCTCACTGCCCCTTGGAGTCCGTTACCCAATCATGCTCAATATGTATGCGGCATGTAGACAGTTATTGTACTTTTCTGGTGATTGATAAACAGGCATGCTGCATACCCTTGGGAGACCGCGCCGCACTCAGTCTTCGTGGTATAATCATGCCCCTTTCATTCCGTGGTGACTGTGTCCAAAGTGACCACCATCGTGATTATTTCAACACACATTCAGTCATCCCACTTACTTCGTCAAAGTGCTAGGACCGCCAGAATACCTCTAATGACCCGCTCCGTCCGCCGCTGTGTGCTGAGGCTGGCGGGGTGAGTCTGTTTGTACCTGTGGATCTGCTCACGTGCTGCGCGTCATCACACGGAGCGGGCACCTATGACTGCGTGCCTGCTGGGAATGTTAGTTTATTTCCTGCGGGCGTCTGGTTTGTACGCGCATCGGTTTATTGAATTGGATTTTGTTAATTGTTTGCCCATAAGAGATTTTGTGGACACTGTTCATTTTGAATACCACTGTGCTCAGTGATATCCTACCTATTAGTCACGAATTGTGACCCTGTCATCGGCGATTATTATCCGCTTGTAAATAAAGATGTGTGTATTCAGTTGTACAAAAAAACAGGTAAGGCGAGTGAGCATGGAATTTATCCATATATCTGTTCATTTGAGTTGGATTGTGGGCATTTTGTAAGGCATTGGGAAAATAAGTGACATTCAACATTGATATATGTGTGTCATGTTTTCTCTAGTTACACATGAGATTGCAAAAGTGTACATATAGTCTCCCTTCGCTTTATCTTTGGTCAATGGGATATCCAAAGATATTGGAGTAGACACCTCACTCACTTATCGTGACATGCTTCATCATAGGCGTCTATCCACACCCGGGTAAGATGGCACTACCCGGGCGGACTCAACCATAGATGTAATGGCAGTTCTTATATAAAGCAAGTTCTGGTGATGCAGGGAAACAGATGAGTGATAATAAAAATACCTTCAGGTATACCCAAACAATGTGTTTTATTCAGAGGGTACCTGGGGCATGAATAAAAGCATGACTGTGCTGGGGTTTCCTGAATATAATTGTTCAGTTGTACCCCTTCTAAAGTGCCAACATGTTTCGGACCTCGCTAGGAGCCCACATGGGTCTGGGACCTTCGTCAGGGCTATTTATCTACTACTTAGTGTCCCTGCTCCTATAGGGTGCACGTACTCCATGCACTCATGTGAGGCCTAACGCTCACCTGTTTTCACTGTGTCCTCAGTAGATTTTCTATCAGGAGGGAAAGAAAAATGGAGGAAGTCAAAATCTTACTTGTGTTAAGGCAGATTAGTTCCATCATGATTCATTCATCCCTATACACTGGACCGTGTTGTCCTAATCTTAGCAAATATGTAGTGTTTTATATTCTGGTGGGCGAGTTCCCTAGAAATTCTCTATTAAAATAGTGATCCTGTGAAAATAAAAATGTATGTGATGGGTAGTCGGTCAGGGTACTGTTATTATTATTTTCTATTTTTAACATCTACACCTGCGCAGATTGTGCAGACTACACTAGGTTCAGATGTCAAACCTAGGTGTAGTTACTTTAAATTCTATCCATACGTGATGTAATTCTCAGCCCAACTTGACATGCATCAGTTTAAGACATCTCATGCTTACCTACTGCTTGTTTTAGTTAAGCAACATGCAGATCAGGCAGTTGGTTGTAAAGTCTAGAAATGAGACATAAAGATGTATCTTGGTAGATAGTTTATTCCATGCAGCACAGTACCCTGGTACAGCATCAACTGCCTAGATAGAGAATGAATCCTAGCATTCCCACATTCCATAAGAGAATCAGATTACATCATACAATATGTGACACAGGTGATGACAGTAGTAAGCTGTGGATCTAACACACCTTATCCCTATAAAGAACAAAAAAACAAATAAAAAGATAAAACAAAAACTATGTACAAAGGATATACACATTAACAATGTGATAACAAAAGATAAAGAGCATAAAGGATTATACAAAATCCGCAAACCTGGTAGAACAACGCTTAATACGCATCCCCAAATTAACACTAGATGCCACAGATTCTTCAGCAAGGCATTCCCTAGGGTTCTCCAAATCAGATACATTAGAACTCATAAAAGAGTCATTTTGTGTCAAACCAGTATCTCGCAAACCAGAATGAACTTCTTTTCCCAAACTCATTCTCAGGAAAGATCCTTCATTAAAGTTTCCATTGAAATCTGGATTACACTTAGCCACACGTCTTACATTCCAGACCTTCCCATCTTGAGTCACAACACTCTTGCCAAAAACTTTAATGATCTTCATAGCTCTGCCAAATCTTTGCATGCTCTTAGGGAACAAACCAGGTTTCTTCACCTTCACCCAATCACCCACCACAAACGAATGACACTTGGTTTTCCATTTCTCATCATACAACTTCTTAACTTTATCTTGCTTCATCTGGACCCTGTCCTTGATCTCTTGAACATTCACCTCATCATAAAATTTGGTCTGTTCCTTCCTAAACCACCATGGACACAATTTAGAGATAGGTGGTCTACCTCTCAACAACCTGAAAGGACTGACCTCAGTGGTGGTCTGGGGAGTAATACAATACCACCACAGTTTCTCCCTCAATTTGTCCTTCCACAAACCACCAAATCCACTTGCCCAAACGATACACTCCTTAAGAACTCTGTTGAACCTTTCCACTTGCCCGTTACCTTGTGGTTCGTATAAAGCAGTAGTTGCATGCTTAATATTACTGAAGGAGAAAAAACTTTGCATTTCCTTAGAGACAAGTTGAGTACCATTATCAGATATCAAGACCTCATGATTCCTTAGCAAAAATGTCCTTAAAGAATTCGATAATAGCACTAGAAGTAGCATGAGGCACAAGTTTCATCTCTGGCCATTTGGAATGGTAATCAACCAGCACCAAAGCAAATCAACAATCAGAAGGAAGCACCTGAAAAGGTCCTGAAATATCAAAACCCACCTTTTGCCAAGGATTGGTAGGCCAAGGTATAGGTTGGAGGGGAGCAGGAACAGGTTTCAACATTTTTTCACTGTTGACACAAACAGGACATTCACTAACAACTTTTTCTGCCATCCTATCCAAACCAGGCCACCAAAACGTGGTACGTATGAGTCTTTTCATAGAGGACATACCAGGATGTCCTTCATGAGCTAACATCAAAATATCAGCCTGCATACCTTTGGGAGGAATACACTTTCCATTTTTAAAAACAAGATCATTCTCAACAACCAACTCCTCAGCAATTTTAAAGAATGGTACAAGTTCTTCTTGTACCTTTCTTCTCTCTGGCCAACCCACCTCTACACACCTCTTAACCTGACCCAAAAGCAGATCATCAGAATCATCCTTCATCCACTTGTCTTTCTGTAATCCCTTAAACTCATCAGAAACATAGTCAGATATTGCAAGTACAACATCTTCTTCAATACCAGTTGAACAATTGGTCACATCTGGTATGGGAAGTCGTGAAAGACAATCAGCCATTACATTACTGCGTCCTGGCACATATTCCACTTAATAACAATACTCCTGGAGTTTCGAAACAAGTCTGGCAATCCGAGCAGTGGGATTCCAACCACCACCAGGAGAAAGTATACCCACAAGAGGTTTGTGATCAGTTTTGAGAACAAAGCGTGACCCCCAAATGAAATTACGAAAATGTTCAATGGACCACACACACGCCAAAAGTTCTTTTTCATTGACTGCATATCTTCTTTCAGCATCTGACAATGTGCGTGAAGCAAAGGTAATATTCCACTGCTCCTTACCACATCTTTGTGATAACACGCCACCAATGCCATACATACTGGCGTCCACAGTTACAATGCATTGTGCACCCACTCTAAAGGGTTTCAGAGTAGGAACATGAGTAATCTCATTCTTAATTTCATCAAAAGCAGATTTTTGTTTGTCAGTCCAGAGATATTCCACATTCTTCCTTGTGAGTTCCCTGAGAGGTTCCATTTTGGTAGCAAAATTTACAATGAATTTACTGTAATATTCACAAAGTCTTGCAAACGATAACAGTTTTTCCCAATGGATGACAGTTCACAATTATGTTGGCATTAACGGCTCTCAAGTCCACACAGAGTCTGAGAGAATTATCTGTTTTTTGTACTAAAACTATCCGAGATACCTATTCAGAAGACTCTATCTCTTCAATTACTTACTCATTGACCATTTCCATCAGCATGTCCCTTAATTCATCCCTCACATTTATGGGATCGTTGCGTAACGTTTGTATAACAGATTTAGCATTAGATTTGAGTTTGATTTTGTGGGAATAACCCTCCAGTTTTCCCAATTTTTCCGTGAAAACCTCAGGAAAATTCCTCTATCCATCTCCTTTTCTTCTATCACCAAAACTGGTTCACGACTCCTGGGATTGAGAATAATGCCAAGCTTCCACTGATCCTTCCCACCAAGAACATTAACTCCTTTCGGTGCCACATACAATTTAATCAAAGCCTCTCTACCTTTAAAATGAATATCAGTGTCAACATATCCTACTATATCAATGACACTTCCATTGAAACTCTCAGCAATAATGTCAGATGGATTTAAACCCTCCAAACTCCATAAATGTCTACATTTTTGAAGAAAATAGTTTGTGGTAACAATCGTCCATGGCGAACCGGAATCAGCCACAAGCTCCAGATCAACCCCATTAATTTTCACTACACATTTGGGAGAACTTTTAATCTCCACCTCTCCTGTCTTTTCTTCAAATCCTTCTGAGATGGAGACAACTACATCTCTAACTCTCTCAGAATCCTCCTTCAAAGAATCACACATATAATTCACATTTCCTTCATTACCACTAGTTCCATTGGCAAGACAAGACACTTTATTCCTGTTACTCAAATTAATGTTTCTCCTCACATCACGACAAACCTTGGCAAAATGCCCATTTTTACCACACTTCACGCATGTCTTCCCAATAGCAGAACAATGAGGTGATGAGGCAATGTGGGATGGGCTTCCACAACGATAACATACAAACTTGTCCACCCTGACATACCTGTCCTCCTCAAACCTGTTGGCTCTTCCAGTAAAATTTTTATTGTATTCATCAAATCTCTTTTTAACGAGTCCCCGCCCTTTAGAAATTCCATCCCCACCAATTGCACCAACAACATCAAGATCATTCTTAGTTATTTTCTCAGAATCATGCACAGATTTCATCCATTTGTCGGACTGCTCCAATGCTTTAGCTGTAGAAATCACATCTTGTAAATTGGGATCCCCATAACCCACAACTGCTCTTGAACCTTCCTACTTTTCACATGTACTATGATCTGATCCCTTATCATCTCATCTGTGATTGCCCCAAAATTACAATGCAAAGATAGACCCCTCAAGGCAGTTAAAAAATCATCAAAACTTTCATCAGTTCCTTGTGTTCTGGTGTAAAATTTAAATCGATTCAACGCTACACTAACAATTGGTTTGAATCTTTTCTCCAACCTTAAAAGCGCCTCTTGAAATACATCAGTTTTCTCAGGTTCAACAGGAATCTGTGGTAAGGTACGAAAAGTCAACTGCCCTTCCGAACCTAAGCAATGCAAAAGAATATTCTTTTTACGTTCACTTGACATATCATCATCAATAGCTCTTAAATATGTCAAGAATTCTTCTTTCCAACGCATCCAAGGAATAGGTGGATCACCTTTATTTTGTAGAAAGTTAGTAGGAGGTTCAAACTGCATCGTGGAATAATAATATTAAAAAAAATACTTGGCGTAGAAATCAGAACCAATAACAGTGTGCAGATCACTGTGAAAATCTGCACCAATAAAGTGTACAAATCACTGTGAGATTTTGTAAACCAATATACAATGCCTTGGGTGAAGTTGAAAAGAACGTAAATAAAGATGGATGAGTGTGCAATTCTCTGTAAAAACCCAATTGACCTGCACAGGATAGGTGTGCAAATCACCGTAAAAAATGAGCACAGCAGTAGAAAATCTGCACCAATTAAGTGTGCAAATCACTGTGAGATTGCATTAACCAACAAACAATGCCTTGAGTGAAGTTGAAAAGAGCTTGAATAAAGTTTGCAAATCACTGCAAAAACTCAATTGACCTGCACAGGATAGGTGTGCAAATCACCGTAAAATGAGCACTGCAATAGTTAAATTAGTACTGGAAAGTGCAGATAACAACAGCACACAAATCGACATAGAAATCGTCGTGTAGAAACCATCTTCTTATTTCCAAACGTAGTAGAATGGTGCCCTCTAGTGGTAGGAAATAGCGTAGAAAAATCAAAAAGCACCAAATAACGTTCACAGTGTCAGACACGCTCTAGTAATTATTACAGATCGTGGTGTGAGCGTGCTACATCAACAAACCAGTCTCAGCACAGCGCGTCACCTCTTGAAAGCCGCAGAGCAGAATGAGCTCAGCACAAGGAACAAAGAGGCCTGGAGACGGTAAGCGGCAGAGCGTTCACGCGCACAGTTTTTCTGTTTTGAAAGACATCAAAGTTAACGGCTGAAGCAATATACATTTGTCAGAGGCTTGAAAAACGGGTAAAATAATTAAAAGAGCCCAGCGCGATGTAATAAAATTATCACAAGCAGATTTCCTTATTTTTCAGTAAAGAGAGAAACCAAGAAAGTCACTCAATCTTCACGCTGCAATAAATAACGTTAAAGACATCGATCTCCCAGTAGATTAAGTAAATCACAGTACAATACCGGTCTTTGAATATCCTTGAAGTGAAGATGCAAAACCAGGTAGAGGACACAACAAGTAAAAAAAAAACTCAGTCCTCCAGGTTTTGTTTAATCCGGGTTTGTCAGGAAACACCACCACACCTGTGCTGGGCAATGAAGGGTAGCAAGTGATGCTCCAACTCGTCGCCAGTTGTAAAGTCTAGAAATGAGACATTAAATATGTATCTTGGTAGATAGTTGATTCCATGCAGCACAGTACCCTGGTACAGCATCAGCTGCCTGGATAGAGAATGAATCCTAGCATTCCCACATTCCATAAGAGAATCAGATTACATCATACAATATGTGACACAGGTGATGACAGAAGTAAGCTGTGGATCTAACATTGGTGCTGCCTTATAGTCACACACTGCGGGAGAAAGAGAGTTTTTTGCAAAATTCATCGCTCGTAGTTCCATGCAATGTGCAATCGGTACACATAGTGTTGTTAGTTATACTATCACAGCCACAGGTTGTTTGATACGTGAGCTATTGTAATCACGGTTACTCTCATGGCTAGCGTGCTCAGAGTCAAACAGGCACGTACTGCAATCACCTTTCACGTTATATGGCGGTTCCGTTTCTATAATTTTACAGCTTAGTGCTCACTGCCCCTTGGAGTCCGTTACCCAATCGTGCTCAATATGTATGCGGCATGTAGACAGTTATTGTGCTTTTCTGGTGATTGATTAACAGGCATGCTGCGTACCCTTGGGAGACCTCGCCACACTCAGTCTTCGCGGTGTAATCATGCCCCTTTCATTCCGTGGTGACGGTGTCCAAAGTGACCACTGTCATGATTATTTCAACACACATTCAGTCATCCCACTTACTTCGTCAAAGTGCTAGCACCGCCAGAATACCTCTAATGACCGCACCGTCTGCCGATGTGTGCTGAGGCTGGCCGGGCGGGTCTGTTTGTACCTATGGATCTGCTCACGTGCCGCGCGTCATCACATGGCGCGGGCAACTATGACCATGTGCATGCTGGGAATGTTAGTTTATTTTGTGCGGGCATCTGGTTTGTACGCGCATCGGTTTATTGAATTGGATTTTGTTACATTGTTTGCCCATAAGAGATTTTGTGGACATTGTTCGTTTTTAATACCACTGTGCTCATTGAGATCCTACCTAACAGTTGCGAATTGTGACAATGTCATCGGCGGTTACTATCCGCTTGTAAATAAAGATGTGTGTATTCAATTGCACAAAAAAACGAAAAAATGGGTAAGGCGAGTGAGCATGGAATTTATCCATATATCTGTTTGTTTCAATTGGATTGTGGGCATTTTGTAAGGCGTTGGGAAAATAAGTGACATACGACATTGATATGTGTGTCATGTTTTCACTAGTTACACATGAGATTGCGAAAGTGTACATACAGGCTGTTTTTTAATGTATAAACCAGATGTTATATCTCATTCCACACCATAATGGTCTATTGTTGATTTGGGTGCTATTCTTGGGCATTTAAACACCCATTCAGTTCCTGAGGCAGTCACACGATGTTGGTCCAGAGGGTTACCAGGATGCCACTTAAATCATTTACTGCGTCTTTGCTGAATAATGTTCGCATATCACACTCTCTTACTGTCAAAATTTTAGGATAGTGTTGTCCAGGGTATATCTTCATTTAACCCATTTATAGAGCTTGAGAGGCGATAAATCCACCTCTGTTCCAGTTTTAATAACTGTTTGTCATGGACTGTTGTCGGTAGTTTTTCTATCACCGTCCAGGAGAAATCGTTTTCATTGTGGCCTGATGTCTGAAAATGGCGCATCATCTAGGTGATTGTCTTTCCGCATCGGAATGTGCTGCAATGTTCATTAACCTGCACTTTTATCTTGTGTGTTGACATACGAAGTACCTCAGCTGGCACTTGCACGGATGGATGTATACCACATTATTGCTATTGCAATTTGAATGTTTTTTCTGTTCCCATGGGGTTCTCAGACCCAGGTCAACCTCCTACTAGCCTTTGTCAATGGGCAGACGTTGCAGCTGCCTCATGGGAAATGACCTAGTACCTCTGGAAGGTTCCACAGCATGTGTATTGTGCGGTTCTCCTCATTTGTTGCTCGTGGATGGGTGTGTACCACTGAGTCCCTCAGGGATTTACCTCTTTTGAAAGCAAACATGGGCCTTTCCATCCTTAGTGGCCCAGAGTTAAGGGTTTTCCAATGGTGCTTTATTATCCTTTTTACTACAGTGGATTCTGTGCCATAGGTGGTTATGCAAACTAATCTGGTGTTTTTGGGTTTTGCGTATGTTTCCAGAAGTGTCTCCCTAGGATTGTTTTTCACTCTCTTGAACACCCTTTTTACCAGTTTGTTGGAGTAGGACTTATCTTGGAGTTTTTTTGCTAGTATCTCAGTGTGTTCTTCATGCGTTTTTTTCTCCGAACAATTCCTGCGAAGTCTCAAGAATTGGCCCACCGGTGGGTTGCTTCTTAGGGCTTTGGGTTGAAAGCTATCATAACGGAGGAGATTGTTTACATCTGTCGGTTTGTAGAAAACCTCTGTTTTGAGTATCTCATTCTCAGACCAGATCTTCAAGTCCAGAAACGTAATGGACTCCCTGCTTGTAGTCATAGTAAAGTTGAGGTATTCGTCTCTGGTATTCAGCCAGGTTAAAAATTCCGTGGCTTCTGTTTCCGAGCCTCTCCAGATTAGGAAAATGTCATCTATGAACCTCTTTCACACCAGAACTTTAGTGTCGAAGGGGTTGTTGTTTCCATGGATGTGTTTTTCATCTGAAAATCATGAACGTATAGACAGGTGATGCTGGGGGCAAATGTACTGCCCATCGAAGTTCCGTGGGTCTGCAAGCAATGTTCTCCTTCAAATTCAAAAAAGTTTTTTGTTAAGGCCATTCTGGCGCAGTCTAGGACAAACCTCTTGGGTGTGATGGATTCCCATTCCTCATTTCTCAGTAAGGTTGCAATTACCTTTAGTGATGATTCTTGTGGTATACTGGTGTACAGCGCCTCGACATCTAGTGTGATGAAGATGTTGGTAGTTCTGTTGAATCTCAAGCTTTGGAGTTTTACAAGGATATCTCTGTTATCCTTGAGGTAGGATGGCATCCTTTGTACCATTGGTCTCAGGAAGTAATCTGTTCCTTCCACAGTGTGTGACTATAAGGCAGCACCAAGCGCCTGATCCGCATGTTGCTTAACTAAAACAAGCAGTAGGTAAGGCTGAGATGTCTTAAACTGATGCATGTCAAGTTGGGCTGAGAATTACATCACGTATGGATAGAATTTAAAGTCACTACACCTAGGTTTGACATCTGGACCTAGTGTAGTCTGCACAATCTGTGCAGGTGTAGATGTTAAAAATAGAAAATAATAATAACAGTACCCTGACCGACTACCCATCACATACATTTTAATTTTCATAGGATCACTATTTTAATAAAGTTTTTAGGGAACTCGCCCACCAGAATATAAAACACAAAATATTTGCTAAGATTAGGACAACACGGTCCAGTGTATAGGGATGAATGAATCACGAAGGAACTAGTCTGCCTTAACACAAGTAAGATTTTGACTTCCTCCATTTTTCTCTCCCCCTGCTAGAAAATCTACTGAGGACACAGTGAAAACAGGTGAGTGCATTACGCCTCACGTGAGTGCATGGAGTGTGTGCACCATATAGGAGCAGAGACACTAAGTAGTAGATAAATAGCCCTGACGAAGGCCCCAGACCCATGTGGGCTCCTAGCGAGGGCTGAAACATGTTGGCACTTTAGAAGGGGTACAACTGAACAATTATATTCAGGAAACTGCAACACATTCACGTTTTTATTCATGCCCCAGGTTCCCTCCGAATAAAACACATTGTTTGGGTATACCTGAAGGTATTTTTATTATCACTCATCTGGTTCCCTGCATGACCAGTATTTGCTTTATAAAAGAATTCCTATTACATCTATGGTTGAGTCCGCCCGGGTAGTACCATCTTACTCGGGTGTGGATTGACGCCTATGATGAAGCATGTCACAATAAGTGAGTGAGGCGTCTCCTTTGGATATCCCATCGACCAAAGATAAAGCGGAGGGAGACAATCATATCCTGGTAGAACTCTAGTTCTTCTCCTTTCTTTAGAAAAAAGGCCTGAATTCCCAACGTGAATTCATATGGCAGTGGTTGCTTATATGTGATAAGATTTAAAAAAACATTGCCTGAAGCCAGCTCAAATCCATGCACATTTACATACCTTGCAATACACTGATACAGAGTGTCTTTACCAGCACGGAACTGCCTCAATTTGCAAACATGATCACTTTTTAGCTATCTAATTCACTAATGTGGGACACTTTTATTTTGGTGCCCGGGCCTATTTTCTGTCCCAGGCTAACCTTGAATGGGTGGCAATACAGTGCTTAATTTGTAAAAGAAAGAGATCCTGTGGCAAAGCTCTGCTCAGAAGCCGGCAGCCAGTGCTATTAAATGTTGGTGCTCTGAATACCAAGGGTGCTTGTCTTGAGCTCACCTCAGGCCTCTTTAATTCACTACCAGACACTCTTTGCCTCTTTATCTCACTCTGGCAGGTTACTGCTTTCTCCCTTTTTGACACTTTTTCCATCTTTCTCTTCCTCCTTCATTCTCATTTGCGTATTTTACCTTTTTTGCTTTGCTCTCGTCAATGTTTGATGTGGAAAAAATAATTGCTGGTCCCCAAACAAATGAGTGCCGGTGGGCTCTACCGGCTCAAATAGAGCACTGGTTTCATAGGGATACAATCCTCAATATACCTCTATCTTCCCACGCTTATCTTACTGATTTATTGCTTGTTGTCTTCTCTCACACATTAAACTTATCACTACAGGGCACAAATGTGTATTATATGGCTCTGTATCCTCCCCCAATACACGACATGGAAGTTGAATGGGTCAACAAATTGATTCTTCTTGTGTTGAATATGAAGCTGACTTTGCGGGTGCACTGAAAACTTTTCGTTCCTACTCAGGTCCCCCCATCACTTAATGGTCAGCGTTTCTGGTGTACTGGAAGCATAATATAATGGTCAACCATGATGCAAGTACGGGTCAGATGATGCCCAGTGTAGGAAAGCACCACAGATGTTCCAATTTCAATCCTCATAAATGTCTGCCCAGTGGCATAATACAAAATTATGCCCCCCCCTGCAAAATGTAATGAGGGGCCCCCAATTTCCCATATCTCACAGATATTTATTGGCTTTGGGCTGAATGTGCTCCCCTTGAAGGGTTGGGGGCCCCGGAGGATTGGGTGCTACCTGCTCTGCAGGGGCTACGCGGGCCTGCATTATACCCCTGTTAGTAATGGGGGTCTTTAGTTGGCAGTAGTTTGCCCCCTGTCCAAGTAGGGACCCCTATTCTAGTCAGGGTAAGAGGATAACACAACTAAGATAACCCCTGCTCACCCCCTTGGTAGCTTGGCACAAGCAGTCAGGCTTATCTCAGAGGCAATGTGGAAAGCCTTTGTACATGATCATACATGGTAACATAGTGAAAACATTACAAATGGACACAACAGCCATTTAGAAAAATAACCAATCTTTATCTGACTAAAACAAAGCCAAAATGAAAACAATCCAACATACACACATAAAGATATCACTTTTGCAAGAATAAACTAAAAATACAGCGCCAACCGGGCTATCACAACATCGTGGACAGCACAAATCCAACAGTTCAGTTGTGCAGCATTGGGAAGACCCGCAAAACAGTACCTTTGGAAATGAAGGGGCCTTGGGGACTTTGTGGTGAAATCCGAAGATGAGGCATCACCAGCAGGTGTCAGTTCTGGAAGTCGGTGCAGTAGCTGGTGAGACCTAGAAGTCACACGAGTTTTGGATTGATCGCCGTGCTGTTGAAGTCAGGAGCGTTGGCATTGGCAGGCATTAGGGCTGCGATGTCGTTGTGGTCGATACGTTGTGCTCCTCACGAGTGGTGACCACAGCTTTGGTGTAGCCATCGGCACAACGTCGATGCAGAAGCGCTGTCATTGGTAGACCTGGGGCTGCGGTGTGAGACCAGGTGATGCATCGTGCTCTTCATGAGCGGTGCCCTCAGCCATGGCGCAGGCAGCTGCGTCACTGGATGAATTTGGAGTCAATGTTGCTGTTGTCAGCAAACCAGGGGCTGCGTTGTGAGATGGGGCAATGCGTCGTGCTCTTCACGAGCTGTTCCCTCAGTCACATTGCAGGCAGCGGCGTCAATGGCGCAGTGAAGCAGCGGTGTCGGTGAAGTCAGGGCTGTGATATCATCACGCTCGATGCATCGTGCTTCTCACGAGCGGTGATCACGGCTTTGGTGTTGGGGTGCTTTTCTTGGAGGTACAGCACAACCACTCAGTTCCAAGGGCCCAGGACTGGTTTTGGCACCACTTGGCAACGCAGGACTCACAGCAGAAGAATCCCAGTGCTGGCATCAAGATGTGGATGAAGTCTTTGATCTCCCTGACACTTCCAACAGGAGCCAAGCACACAAACCCTTGGAGAACCTTGGCAAGCAGGATGAAGAAAGCAAAGTCCAGTCCTTTCACTGTCCAAAACAGAAGTAGCAAGCATCAGGCCAGCACAACACAGCGACAAGCAGAGTGGCAGTTCCCCTCCTACAGCTTCTGCAGCTCTTCTTCTTGGCAGAATCCCCTCTCAGTGCAGAGGTGTTCTTAAGTTATGGTGTCACAGCTCCAGTACTTATACCAGTTTCTGCCGTTGAAGTAGGCAAACATGCAGGGCACACCTCAACTCCCTTTTTATGACTGTCTGGAGTGAATGCACAAACAGCCCAACTGTCAGTTTAAACCAGACATGGATTCCACAGGCAGAGTAACAGAATGGTAATGTAAGAAAATGCTCCCTTTCTAAAAGTGGAATTTTCCAACATGCAATTTAAAAACCAACTTCACTAAAAGATGCATGAGTTCAGGGACCCCAAACTCCAAATCTCTATCTCTTCGCAATTGGAAGTTACACTTATAAAAGGTTACAAGGCAGCTCCAATCAATCAATCAATCAATCAGGGGTTTGTTAAAGCGCGACTACTCACCCGTAAGGGTCTCAAGGTTCTAGGGGTGGGGGGGGTGCAGGTTCCATTCCATCAGGGAGGGGGTCTGTCGAAGAGCTCCAATGATAACCTATAGGTGATATAGTCCTTGCAATGGTGAAAAACAAAATTAGCAGTATTTCGCTATCAGGACATGTAAAACACACCAGTACATGTCCTACCTTTCACATAAACAGCACCCTGCCCATGGGGCTACCTTAAGCCTACCTTAGGGGTACCTTATATGTAGGAAAAAGGGATGGTTTGGGCTTGGCAAGTGGGTGCACTTGCCACGTCGACATGCCAGTTTAAAACTGCCCACGCAGACACTGCAGCGGCAGGTCTGAAACATGGTTGCAAGGCTACTCGTGGGTGGCACAATCAGTGCTGCAGGTCCACTATTAACATTTGATTTACAGGCCCTGGGCACACGCAGGGCATTTTACTTGGGACTTACTAGTAAATCCAATATGCCAATCATGGATAAACCAATCACCAGTCCAACTTAGACAGAGAGCATATGCACTTTAGCACAGGTTAGCAGTGGTAAAGTGCCCAGAGTCCTAAAGTCAACAATAAGAGGTCAGATAAAATACAAGGAAGAAGACAAAACGTTTGGGGATAACCCTGCAAAAAGAGCCAAGTCCATCAACCCCTGTGTCTGCCTTACCCTCTGTGTGTGAAGGCTGTGCTGAAGCACCACCAGCCCCTCTGTGCAGCTTACAGCAGTGTCAGCCAACATTACAGGCAGCAGTGCCAAAATGGTGGCTCTCTAATTAGCTGCATCACAGAGACTGACTCCTTTGGAAATGGAAACCTGCACAACACTCCTGTTTGATGATCCTAATGTGAAAGTCATTCTTTTTAAGTAATGGTTAAAACGGACTAGCTCAAAGACACCAGTGGCTGAGAGAGTCTAACCCAAGCCCAATCTTTTTCATGACATTAGGTATTTGGATGTACTAGACCTAAAAGGTCTGCTGCTTCCTCATTCCTTAACTATTTGAATGTGTTTCCAGAAAACCACCCGGGATTTAGCAACTTTACTATTTGCAAAGCACAATTCCAAACTGGCATTGTTTTAAAATCCTTCACTTTTTTCAAAGCACAAAATTTACATTAAAAATAGCAGCAAGGTAAACAGCCTTGTTACTTTCCTTGTCATGGTGAAAATGTTTTCTTAAAACTTCCCGCAGCATATTGCTCCATCAAGTGGCCAATAGTGGGATGTGCAAGTTCAGTTTTGATGCAGATAGTGTGTTTTTTTGGAGTTGGACTCAAACTTCCTCAAACAATATTCAATGAAATGATAACATTACACAAAGGGGTATGGGTGAATAAAAGCTGGGTGTATGATTTGCAGAATAATTTCTATATAACAAACTTAAACTTAAATAAATATCCCTCTGTAAGAAAATGGATTATTATTTAGGGTGGGTGACTGCCCACCTCAAGGAATATTCACAACTCTAGTCAGGGTAAACCCCCAAAATCACTAAATTATCCTTAGCTCAACCCCTGGTATCTATGGCACAGAACAGACAGGCTTAAATTAGGGCAATGTATACAGTATTTATACAGTACCAAAGCAGTAATAACATTTTCTTCAAACAGAATGACACCAAAATAACTTAAACTTAATAAGGGACACCAGATATGAATTCTTAACCTTTTAAGCAGGAATAATGCCAAAAAGCTCTAGGCACAAATGATAATCTATGGTTGAAGTCGACTGGACCAAGGTGCAATTTTAAAGCCAACCACAGTGAATTACGGGTCAAATACACTAACCAGGTTCGTCTTAGTCAAAGTTTTTACCTTCTGACTTAGGTCCAGATTACGAGTTTGGCAGTCTTGCAGCAGGCTGCCACGCCAGCGACCCTCTGCAAGATCGCCCAACTCATAGTCAGGTAGCCCGCCGGATTAAGAGTTAATCCTCTGCCGGCGGTTCTGCTGTGTAGCTGTCCCACAGCGTTGCATATCTGACATGCACCACCGCAGCCCATTCCTGCACGTAAAGAAATGTTGTGCATTTCTTTCCATGCAGGAACAGGGGGCGCAAAAATACAGGGGGGCACAACATGTTCCCCCATGCATGCACCCCCATGCACAGAGGAATGAGTTTCCTCACCACAACCCTTTTCATGACGGGCTCACCGGCATGAAAAGTAGGGCAGTGAGGGAAATCGTAATATGCTTGGTGGTGCCACAGCGGCACTGCCAGCATATTGCAGCCTCGGACTGCTATGCCACCGCTGCGGGATCCATAATCCCCAGCAGTTGTGGCAGTCCTGTGGTGGTCTCACCGCTGCACTTGTAATATGGTGCTCGGACCGCCAGTGCGGCAGTGCTCAGACCGCCACCGCGACTATAGCGGTCCAATGGACTGCCGTAGTTGTAATCAGCCCCTTAGTCTTTTGAGCCCCAATCAACCACAGGAATACACTTCTAAAGCCCGAGGACCTCAGAGGAGGCATTTAGAGGCTCACAAGGTGTCAGGCAGAGGTCAACAGCAGCATCCAGTCCATGTCCAGTTGCCACTGATCAGCAGGGTACTTCCAGGAAAAGGCCTTTCGGGGCTTCTTGTCTCCCTGTAGCCAGACAGGAGGTCAGCCAACTGACCTTGGCGTCTACTTCTTTATCCTGGGTACAAGATGGAGCAGGTCCAGTCCATCAGGGCTCCTCACAGGTTACAGACAGCAGGTTTAGTCCTCTTCTGATCTTCTACAGGTCCATAAAGTGTTCTCAAAATGGTGCTTATGGGTGCCACATTTATGCCTGGCATGAGCTAGCGGAAGGGACTGGCTCCTATGCAATCCCTAACCAATGGGTTAAAGTTCCTAGGGCCATCCCTACTTACTTTTTCTGTAGTTCCTGTTTGCTTTACTGCAAACAGGCCCAAAATGCCATTTGTCAGGACACTTTAAAGATCGCGAAATTCTTCAGCCACATTAAACTTGGACTCTTTGAATATTCTGTGGAGTTCATATGAATCATCTCTGCCCATTGAGGTCAACCTATTGTTTGCTCCCGGGAGGCATTTCACACCTCATTCACAGCTATTCTTAGCTGAGCACAGGCTGGGATTTGCTGAAGAGTTAATATAAACTAGCATCCAGAATTTTCAGGCAGGGAAGAGGTAACTTCCCAAAAGTTACTTTTTCTCAATATTTATTAAACATCAGATTTCATCATTGAGTTGGAATTTTAATTACTTATAAAAATAGTGGTAATAAGTATTTTTGTAGCTGGTCCCTATCCCGAGTTAGCAGTATCAGTATTTTAATCTGCACTGTGGTTTTCTACATAGGACATCTACACCTGCCACAGTGAAAATAGATTTTAAACATTATCACTGTAGTGATATGGCAAAATTAATTTACTGTATGTCCCACTTTTAAATACCATGCACCCTACATCTAGCCTACAAGGCTTATATAGGGGTGACTTACAAATATTTAAAAGGGAGGCTTTTACCTGTCACAAAAGAGTTATTTTAACACATTGCACTGCAGGATTTACACTCCAGCAGTCAAGCTACAATGGTAGGCCTCAAGCCATGGTTTATTTTGTCGCACTAGTGGATGGCACATTAGGTGCTGCAGTCCACAAGTGGCATTTAACTTCCATGCCCTGGGTGCACGTTCTATCCCATATACTAGGGACTCAAGTAAATCATGTTTATAGGGGAGCACTGGCACTTTGCTACTGGTTAGCAGGGGTAAAATGCACAGAGTTTGTTCTAAAGCCAGCAAAGACATAGGGTCCAGCAAAAGGTGAAAAAACTGGAGTGACAATGCAGAAAATGCAGATTTCCTACACCCACTATACACAGTCACCAAAGTGCCAAATGTTAGTCAGGGCTCCCTGGTCAATTAACACCAGACTTAAATGCACAAATACAGAATGCCAAAGTCCTTGAAACCTTTTGAAGGTTAATGAACACATAATGTTCAGCACAGGTTCAAATGTCCAAAGTATAATGAAAAACTCCTTACGAGGGGTGGGAACTTGTGGCTTTGACAGACTCACAACGTCAAAATGTGTATTTTGAACTTTGGGAGCTTTCCATAGGGATAAATCCATAAAGTTTAAAAAGTGGGCAATTTTAGCACACCAACAAAACAGCGGGAAACAACTCTTTGTGCACTGAAGGGACACCCAGGACAGCAGATTGGCTGACACCACTCAGTGACAGTCCCGGCTCAATGGCTCCTGCTTCAAATTCTAATTACTCTCCTCCTCCAAAATAGCCCATCTACCCTTTCATGCACCGCTACCAGATCACTTCTTTGCAGTGGTCCACCATCCCACCTCCAAGCTGTCCCCTCCAACAGGATGTGTGCCCCCGAGCTGTCCTGGGTCATCCTGCTGTGACCTGTACCCTGCCATGGGCTTATGCCTACTTCTACCCATGAGCTGTCACATGGCAGGGCCCCCAATTTCCAACCTACTGACTGCTTCTCCTATGTGTACTTCTTATCTGTGTGGGAAGAGGTTGCAGCCTTAATATTTTCCTGACCTAGGTTGCCCTTTCCACAGGGAAGCTCGTACTAGGAAACATGTAAGCCTAATGCGGTTTAACTTTGAGTCAGGTGAAGTAGGACAAAATCCAAAAATGTTGCCTGCCTTCAAAAAGGTAAAGATTCTGATTTAGCCTACCTTCAAAGGTGAAGGAGAACTGTTTACTTAGCTCTACTCTTTACTGTAGGCAGGAGACCCATTTTAGGGCCCCATCTTGGAGTTCGCACACACAAAAGTGACAAGAAAGGAGAACTCGGAGATGATTTCTGTGCTAAAGAGGTTAAGGCTATAGGTTTCACACAGTAGCTGGGGAGACATTGGACTTGATTCAGCTTACACCTTTGAGTGATTTACACTTTTAAGTTTACTACTGTTTGGCTATTCACAGAATCTGAGTGTAAATTTACACCAAAGTATAATTTACGTGGCTCCTCCAAACTGAAGGGCCTGGGGGCTATAAACTTTTAATTAATTTACACTTTTGAGTAAGTATACTATTTGTTGGCTATTCACAAATTCAGAGCGCAAGTTACACTTTTGGAGTAAATTTACAATTGAATTTTGTGAATAGTCAAAAAGTAGTAAACTTACTCAAAAGTGTAATTTATTCAAAAATGTAAGTTACCTATGTGAATTAGGCCTGCCTACTTCCTTAGCCCTAAATATATACAAATATTGGAATCTGTTCAGTTCTCCCATATGGACTGAGCTCTGTTCCATTAAGCACAAAACAAAAACTTGGAGGGCTGTAGGTTAGGGTATCAGCTCCAAATCTTCGGATCTTTTCAGAGAGTGGGTGGGGGCCAGGACAAAATAAAATGCAGCAAAAATGTAAATGCAGCAAAAATTTCCATCTTTGATACTGAAACATTTGCTAATCCATGCTGTAATATCCTAGAGGATCTATTAAAACAAGCAGGTGGTGGTGTTTCAGTTTGTGTCACTGTTCATAGCAGCTTCTCAGGGTTTTACAGTCTATGTGCTTCCACATGCATCCCACACTGCTACCTACACCATGATCTTGCACTATATTGTACTCTTCCACCTGCATCTTCACCATATATTTTATATCTACAGCACCACCACCATGCCGTATAGTTCTCAATACGGCTAAAACAAGATGATGAATTTCAGAAAATGAATGCTCATGTAAATAAATGGCCCACAGTCAATGAATTTATCGTTCATGCAGAAAATTATAATTATTTCTGAGTTAATTTCACCTCCACAATGGGGAATACACTGGTAAATACAATTTAAGTCCATTGTTATATGACCCATGTCAAATATAAAGTATTAGAAAACTTCAATAACACATATGACCTTTATCAATGGATAAGAGGGAGAATTTGAAAAAAACTGTCTGCAGGGGGTTGGTAATTTCCCTATTAGTTCCTTGAAAGCAAGAGGAGGTTTTAAGCCAGAGCATACTCAATTAAGCCATTTTTCTCCAAGAATTGGAACTCACCCACTGAACTTGGGAGTGTTACAGTGCATGCTATCAGAGCTATTTCTTAGCACTAATGTCGCAAGTGCATTGGGCAAAATGTACATCTACTTTACTTTATGGTATTGCTGGGAGGTTAAAGAAGATATAACTGACAGCAACAACTTCTATGTCTTATTACAAACCTGTAAATTCTATCACTAAATGCTATTACTGTGTCCAGATATGTAAGTCTCACTGTCAGGAGCACGTCAATCTCCCAAATGTCATTCACTTAGTCGTATTAGGGGTCTTGTGAAATGCGCATTTGCCATGGTCTCACATTTACTGGTTTTACTTTATCAAGCCAATTGATATCTCAGCAGGCAAACAATGTGTCATCTGATTCGTTAATGTTTGAAATGATAGTCTAGCAGAGGCATATTCTTCATCATTTGTAGCAATGAAGAACTTGTGATGCTTAACTATGAATACTCAGAAATATTACGAGTGAGCTAGGGCCCGGACTGTGGATTTTTATTGCTCATTTAAGAAGGGTATAAAGGTCACTTCCAGAGGACCTATACAGCACTCCATTCAAGAATTGTTTAGCTGTTCTGTCACATACCTCTAGAGCAGTGGTCTTCAAACTTTTTAATGCCATGCCCCCCCTAGTGAAAAAAGAAATCACCGGGGCCTCCCTCCTCAAATTCTTTACCATTTATTCTATTAAACTGGCAATGTTTAAATATGTCTAAACTTATTTAAACATTGCAGTTAAGTTCTATTACCGTTTTAAAAATGAAATCAAATAGATGATTGTCAAACATACTATTCTGTTCAGGCAGGCCTTACTAATGTGTAAAAGTATCCACAGTGTGATTATTAGAAATGGGGGCAGGGGTTTTGAAGGATAGTTGGAGTCCCTTCCCTTTTGACACCTTCTCCCAGCCAGGATATAAATGACATAAGATGTTAGCGATGGCCCATTACAGAGCAGCTTATTGCAGATAATTGTTTTCTGCTGAAAACAAAGCACTTTTATCAGCATTATGCTTCTTTTGGCCAGAGCATGGAGTGATTGATAATATGACTGCCATTCAGGTAATAATTGAAAAATATGTTAAAGTTAGAGGGGGAAAGATACACACAGCTTTTATTGACTTATCCGCAGCATTCAATAAAGTAGATCGTCCTTTGCTGTTGAGTAAGCTTTTTAATTTGGGTATGCCAGGCACCCTTTTAGAGTTCGTTTGCACCCTACATACTGATACTTGGTGTAAAGTTTTATTGGGTGGGGACAGAGGTTTATCACCAGCTATCCCTACTGCAAAATGGATTAAAACTATTATGCTTACTTGTCCCCCTGCTCTTCTCCCTATATATTTCAGGCCTCCCTGATTATTTGGCCCGAAGTTAGGGCATTGCCCCGACAATCGGGGGGAAAGCCGATTGTGTGCCTACTCTACGCAGACGACATAATACTTTTTGATCTAGCCCCTAAGGGCTTAAATAGCTTTCTGCAGGCTCTCTCAAAAATTGCTGAGACTCACCACCCAAAGTTCATTGTATCCAAAAGTAAAATTATGTGTATGCATGGGAGGAAGAAGCCAAAATATGGAAACTTTGCATGGTTCTAGGTGGTAAAAAATTGGAAATTGTAAAATCGTATACTTTTTGGGGGAAGATAGTGTGGGGAAATTTAAGCGATAAAGCCCATTTTGAAAATAATACGTCTAAAGCAACCTCTCAGGCTAAATGTCTGGGCTCCTTTTATAGGGCCACCAGGAGAAGACATTTTACACTTTTATTGTAGGTCTTTCGTGCAAAGATTTCTGTCTCCTTGTTGTATGGTACAGAACTGATTGATGTATCAAAATGGGACTTTTTATACACAGTAGAAGGTTGAATTCTTAGAAGGCTAGCCTCAGTTAATCCAGCATTTTCTGTGGCCACCCTTAGCCTAGAATTTGGATTGAGAAGCACCTGGGCACAGGGCCTTGCAGGGATAGTGCGTTGTGCCGTGGGTCTAGCAAAGAGTGACCATGGTACACTCAAGTATCGGTTGTGAAAAGAAATTTTAGATGGTCTAAAAGAAAATTCATTAATCTATAGAAATGTTATGATTGCAATAGATTTGTTGCAATTAGACCAGCCTTACTTTGATGCCGCACCAATTAAAAGCTACTTTGAAACTGGCCACCTGATACTAATGTTTTCGTATGGACAGGGAAGTCTGTACTTTAAAGAAGGGTTACCATCCGGCTATTGATTCCTGTTTGATAAATAAAGTAGAGGCATATATTTCGTGGAATCTGCTGCATGGAGTGTGCCATTTTTGGTTACTGTTGAGGCAGGGCATGCAGGGCATGCTTCATTTAAATCCACCTCCTGGCTAAATGGTACGGTTCATCAGCGATCTGTAACCTGTGTAAAAATGGTCCTCAAGCCAGTAACCATGAATTATTCATCTGTCCTGCTTTGTTATTATGTCGGCGGAAATGGCTAATGCCAATATGTTTACAGTTATCTATCGCCTCAGCAGTACTACAATCACATTATGAACCCCCTAAAAAAAGTTTAGTAATAGAATTTCTAATTATTTTAAGTGTTTTTTTTAAATTATATTAATGTGCTGCAGATTGTAGAGGCTGCTAGATTCTTATGTGTGCGATTTTTATCTTCTATGTATGAGTCAGTTATATTTTTGATTGCATTTTTGTGCTATATAAATTATTCTTCTCTATATATATTTCTTAAAGCCCTGCACTGAAGGCACGAAAGTTACTTTATATTTTGTTTTGCATAACATGCGGCTGTTTGTTGGAATCTTGTCAAATGAAAGCCTTTTAAACCTTGGATATTGTTTATGATTGTCTGATCTCATGAGGGGGGTATATTTTATTATGTGTAATAAACTGTAAATTAGAATTTAATTTTTGTAATTTTATGTGGACCTCTTTGGAGTTCCGTAATCATAAATAAAATAAACTTGAAGGGTTGGTTTTATTATGTGTCCACACTATGTACTTTTAGAAGCACCTCTTAAACTAAGGGCCTCATTATGATATCGGTCGGAAAGGCTCCGAATGGCATTTGGTTAGTAATCGGTCGGTTGGACTCCCCGAACCCGAGTCGGTCAGAAACCATTCCGACAAGGAGTCAGTCGGAATGCTTTCCAGCCGACATCGTAATGAGGCCCTAAGAATCAGTTTTTCAGAACAGCATTTTTACACAATGTGTGTTTAATGCAGAGGGAATGACTCACTAGGAGGAACTGTACAATTCAATATATCAGACCTTAGAAGTAGAAATAAAAAGTTAGGAATTTTTCTATAAATTTATAGAAGCATTACAAAAAGAGCAAAGCTGCCAGCAACTATGAATGGAGCAATCTGTAACCCATATTGCACCTAAATTTAGCAAACAAACCAAAAGAATGTATGGCATGCTACAATGTAAAGTCGAAATCTACAAAATTCCCAAAAAACTATCACAAAATCTAAATCAACATGACAAATCATTTTTGATATAAAAAATAAACATAATATTTTATTACATCAGACTAAGTATTAGCTAAAACCACATTCTTAACTATGACTGAGATAATAAAATATTATATAAATCATTTACATGAAAAATGTAAACCTAACCAACCAAAAAGCTCAAAGAACAAATTCAATCCATCACGTAAAATAAAATAATTACAACACATAAACCACACATTTCCAGATAACAATCACATAATATTTACACAAACAATAAAATATACCATTTGCCACCTAAAAGAAATAAAATAAATGCTCATGGAAACTCGAAAAAAAGGAAATCAGAGTTAAAAGCATTGGTTTATAATAAACCAAAATTGATTTCCTTAAAAAAACAATAACTTCCAATTCCCAGAAGAGTTGTTCATTGACAAAAACATGTAAAGTAAACAAGAAAACCCACCCACAAACACATTACAATCCTAAAAACACATATACATTAGATTTAATCATCATAAAATAAGTAATATAACACAGTGTAATATAACGTAACAATACACCACTAAAACAGTATACGAAAACCCCAAACTACACACTAGTGAAAAACACTACCATGAATACAACTACATGTTCAAAAAAACCACAAACAATACTATGACTAACCTATATGCCGCTCCCTAACCCCCACCCTTCAAAACCTTAAAAAAGGACTTACCTGTTCCGATGAACAGCAGCGCCTTGCCGTGACCTGGATCCCAAAAAATAGACTAAAAATGACACAAATAGACTACAAAATAGACTGTAGCAGTAATAAAAATAGCCCCTAAATGAAACTAAAAAAAAGACTATCTCCCAATAGAAATGAATAAGAAAACATGGTAAAATGCTAAATAAATGTATTAAAAAAGGTTAAAAAACATTAAACATGTAAAACATCAAAGGAAATTGTAAAAAAATTTAACAAATTTTAAAGTATCAATTAAATAATAGTATCAAAAATATAGAATAATTTAATATATACTGAAAAAACTTATGTTAAAATGATGTTGGAAATATATATATATATAAACAATTTATTAAATGTTTAAGGATCAGATGTACGACCGTTTTGTGTGGTCTCAAAATGGGAAATCGGCCCATTTGCGACCACAAAATTGGTCTGGCCCATGTAAAAACCCTATTTTGCGAGTCAGTAACCAATTACCGGCTCGCAAAATAGGGTTTGCAACTCGCTATTAGTGAGGGGCATGCCAAGGGCGTCCCTTCCTAATAGCGAGTCCAAATACTATGTACCATTGTTTTACGACTACATTTGCAGTTGCAAAACACTTACAGTTTACCACCTACTTCAAGTAGGTGGTAAGCCACTCGCAAATGGGAAGGGGTCCCCGGGGGACCCCTTCCTCTTTGTGAATGGGTGCAAACAAAATTTAAGAGCAGGCAGTAGTCCCAGGGACCACTGCCTGCCCTTAAAACGATGAAACTTAAAAGTTTCATATATTAAAAAACAGTCACAGGCATGGTGATCTGCTGACCCCATCCCTGGGAGTGCTAGCCATTCCTAATGGGATCGCAGGTAGCACCTGCCTCATGAATATTAACGAGGTAGGCAATTTGCTAGCCCATTAGGAATCACTAACAGTGTCTGAGACACTGTTGTAAATTGCATTTTGTGAGTCGCAAATTGCGAGTCGCAAAGCGACGAAATTTACAACTCTATAATGTAAGGGTCGTACATCTGGCTCCAAAAATGTAAAACAATGGAAAAAAGTGGAAATGTACAACATACAATACTATTAAAATGTGATTTGCTTTTTTTATGTAATAATAAAAAGGTATTAAAATGTTTAATTTATTTATCTATATGTAAATGTTTATTTTTAAGTTGAAATAAAATTGTTTAATAATGTTAAAATATATATTAAATATACTTTGAAAACAAAAATAAAAAGAGAAAAATGTGTAACATGTCTTTATTCTATAAAACGTTTAATTTATAATATTATTTATAACAAAAACAACTAACTATTTTTATTATATTTCTAAACACCAACAATACTAATTAAATAACGCAAACTATTTCTACAATATGTGAATATAATTTAACCAATTTGGGAATGGTGTTGGACACTAAAGGGGTTACATTTGCTATTCCTACTCCAATCTAAAACAATTTGGAGAAAGTGTTGGACACTAAAGGGGTGACATTTACTATTCCCACTCCAATCCAAAACAGTTCGGAGAAAATGTTGGACACTAAAGGGGCAGGCAATATTTACTATTCCCACTCCAATCTATACCCATTTGAGGAAGGCTTTGCACACTAAAAGGGTGACATTTACTATTGTACTCCAATTTAAACCAATTTGGGGAAAGTGTTGGAAACTTAAGAGGTGACATTTACTATTCACAGGACAAGCTTTACCAATTTGGAGAAAGTGTTAGACAGTATAGGGGTGACATTTACTATTCCAACTCCAGTCTAAGCCAATTTGAGGACGGTTTTGGACACTAAAAGGGTGAAAATTACTATTTCCACCACAATGTAAAACATTGTATGCAAGGTGCTAGAGACTAAGGGCCTTATTATGAGTTTGGCAGTGCAGGAGTGGGACCGCACCGCCAAACCTGTGTAGGAACCGCCTGTCAGAACAGGAGTTTTCTCCTGTCTGGCGAACGGCTCTTTGGCGTTCCCAGGGCGGTGCCTATGAAATAGGCACTGCAATGGGAACGTCAACGGCAGTACCGGCACGGCATGAACTGCTGCAGTTCATGCCATGCAGGCACTGGTGTGCATGCACACCCCTGTGTACATCCACATAGTGTGAGGCAGCTTTGTTTCCTCACCGCCACACTTTTCATGGCGGTGGCAGTGCCATGAAAAGTATGGCAGTGAAGAAACACGTAATATGCTTGGCGAGGCTGCTCGGGACCTTGGGCTGCCAAAACTTCTCCTTTCTTCAAACAAAATTACCAGTAGCACAAAAAATATGGTGAAATCCCCTTTTCTAGCTCATAGAAATGAAGTTAGATTTGCTAAATGTCAATCTATGACTACAGTCACCCGTTATTTAGGCCTAAAGCTTGCGGAGGGAGTGGATCTTTATCATCTATACGTTACAAATCCTGAGTGTAGATTCTATTTGACTCGCTTTAGATTAGGCACTCTGCATATTCCGGAAGCCCATCCTAAGCAGGGCACTTGGTTTTTCACCTTACCACCATGCCCCTGAAACTGCATCTCTAAACAAACTTTAGCGCCTTTTATGTTTTTTTGTAGTTTTTATACCGGGCTTAGGGCGCACTTTTTACTTTCCTTGCTGCGCACCTTTTACTGTTTGTTTGCAACACCTTCAGTTTGAACTTTTCTGCTCATCTGTTTTAGGTTTTGTCCGTCAAACTTTTAATATCAGAAAATCTTTGAATGATATTAATTTCTGACATTTAAATCTTATCTCCTATTACTGTAGGTGCCCAAATGGCCCATTACTCTATGCTTTCTTATTTGTTTGACTGCAGAGCTATATTGAACATGAAACATGAAACTATGTCTGTAAGACTGTACTTTGACCTTATTTTATCATGTTTTAGCCTTTTTAGCAGCATGTATGTATTAAGGTACTATTGTTATTTATCTTTATATGGCTATCTGCCGAATAAAAGCTTTTAACTGACTGACAGAATGAAGTAGTGAAAGAGGGTGCTAAGGTTGGCATGGAAACAGGGTGTGTGCAAAAAGTTAAGGAAGAAACTAGAGAAACCCAAAGAACAAGGAACAACGACCTAAGTGTTATCAACATGGCAGTGAAGGACATTTGTCGAACAGTCAAGGTTGTTTTGCCAGACTTGAAACGTGTAAAAAAATGTGGTATAAAGGGTCATTATGCTTCTGTATGTCATGTTTTAAAAAAAATTAAAATACCAACTGTGGATTGCATGGATGAAGATAAGAAATTTGTGTTGCGTATCAGAGATGATGTTGTAGGTGATGGTGAACCACTGACTATGCCTGAATGTGAAGTCAGGATTGGGGGTAGAAGTGTGATGGTACTGGCAGATTTTGAGTAGCCAGTCACCATGATTGGTGATAAGATTTGGGACAGTATGTTTGGTGAACATATTAAATAATGGTCTCCTCCAGACATTGACCCTGTAGGCTATGGAGGTGTGAAGATAGATGTTCTTGGTTTTTCAGTGATGAGCTTCCAGAAAGGTGAATTGTAGCCAGGCGTGATGATAACTTACTGGGATGGAGACATCAGGGTGACATGGGGATAACTTCCAATCCCAGTTCACCTGAATGTGTGATGCTTTTGTCAAAAGGGGAAATGTCATGTGATATTGTAGTTGAGTTTCCAGAGGTGTTTGCTGAACGATTGGGTAAATTCAGAAATGTTAAATATAAGATTGTTTTGAAAAAGAGTGACAATTCCTTGTGTGTTTAAATGGAGGAACGTTCCAAATATGATGTTTGAACCATTAACAGTGGAATTGGAGGTGTGATTGAGGAAACTGAAGCATCAGAATGGCTGGCTCCAGTAGTTCTTGTGCCAAAGGAAGGGGGCAAGAAAATAAGGATGTGTGTGCACCTTAGGAGGCTAAATAAACAAAACAAGGTGGATCGCCAATCATTACCTAACATTTCTGCAACTTTGGCATTGATAAAGGATGCAAAGATTTTCAGTGTAATGGATTTACCATCTGCATACCATCAAGTTCCTCTTCATCCAGAGTCTAAACATCTCACTTCTTTTGTCACTCCTCTGGGGGCATACAGGTTTTTCCACAGGCCGTTTGGTTTAGCTTCGGCTGCTTCATGTTTCCAGAGAATAATGAAGACAGTTTTGGAAGGTGTTCCCAGAGTACTATTCTTCCAATATGACATCTTGGTGCAAGAGAAGGATCAGGAAGAACATAATACGACTCTTAGATTGGTTTTAGGTAAATTGCAGGATTTGGGTCTTCCCCTTATAAAAGAAAAATGCTAATTTGGAGTGACAACAGCTACATATTTGAGTCACACGATATGCAGTGAAGGTGAGAGTCCCAAACTGGATATAGCGAAGATTATTGTGCAAGCACCTTCACCTGTCAACAAGGACGATCATTTTTAGGCTCAACTGCATTTTGCTCTAAAGTCATTGCTAATTTTGCTAGTGTGTCCTTACCTTTGAGGTCCTTGCTTATGAAAAGTGCTCAGTTTGATTGGACAATTGATTGTGAGTCATTATTCAAGGATATCAAAAAGAGAATTGGTGTATTGCTTACTTTAAGTAATTTTGCTCCATACAAAAAGACTGTTTTATCAACTGATGCAAGTTTGTGTTGGTTGGATGCAGTATTGTCACAATTTGATAAAGGTGAAGAGAGGGTGGTAGCCTTTGCTTTGCAGTCTCTGAAAGGTGCAGAAGAGCGTTACTCAGTCATTTAATGTGATATACTGGGTGTCTATTGGACAATATTGCATTTTAAAGTCTTTCTGTGGGGTCTACCTTTCATTGTTAGATCAGATCATCTCCCGCTGACTCAGATTTTTACATGGAGGACTTCTGATTTCATCACACCTAGATTGAGAAGATGGACGGAAGGCTTAACAGAGTTCAACTTTTCTGTGGAAGATTTTCCAGGTTTAAAAAATTATGCAGCTGATTGTTTGTCCAGATTGCCTATTGAGAGTGAGGGTGGCATGGAAGATATATATTTGGTGGAATGGATAAATGAAGGTGTAGTCCAAGATGTGGAATGGACTGATGCCACGGCAGCTGATGGAGTGTTGGAATTGTTTAAGGAGTATATTGTGAGGGGTTGGCCAGTATATAAAGATGTTTCCCAAGAGTTGAGGGTTTGGAATGTACGTGATGGATTATGTATTGTTGACAACAAAATTTGTAGAATGAATGGAGTTGTGCTACCTACGAGGTTGAAAAAAAAGTTGGTTAATTTGGCTCATAAGGAGCATTTGGACAGGAATTTAGCTAAGTCTAGACTTCATAAATTATATTAGTAGACATCAATTGGGATCCCATCTGGACCAGGCATCTTTCCAGCAGATGATTTTAAAATGGCTCTAGTAACAGTAGTTAGTCGATGGCATTGCTTAGGGCAAGGGTTTCAGAGATAGATAGGGGAGGAACCTCTGCTGGGGATTGGGGAGACACATCATCTCTAAAGATTTTTGAAAAGTGACCCACCCAATCATCAACGGAGATGTGACATTCTAATTTGGGCTGATTATCATCTGAGGAGTAGGGCCTATTGATGACTTCCCTGAAAGCCCTGGAATCCCTAAGAGCAGAGGCCGTTTGTAAATCTTCCCAAGTCTGTTTCCTAACCTCCTGTTTCCTAGATTCTGTAATAGCTTTATATGAGGACCTAAGCAGTCTAACTTGTGCCATATTACTTGGGGACGGTTTTAGGGCCTCATTCAACTGTTTTAAAGCTGTTGTGCAACTGCAGTTGAACCATCTAAAAGGGCATGGTTCCCTTAGCTTTTGTTGAAAAACCAGCAGGCTAAAAACATGTTTACAGATGCCATGAATGCTCTCCACAACGTCTGTGGCATTAGGCTCATCGGACAAGCGTGTCAGGAAATCCTCGTATTTCTAGGAAATTAACATTTTCCAAAAATGTACTTTAATCTACCTTTTCCCACCTAAGATGGATACCCTTACTTTTAAAGAACTGTAAAGCAGAGGGCAACTGTACTTTTGCGTTTTAAAAACAGAGCATGATAAAACTAAAATGTTGGTGTCATGGTCACTTAAAGTGGACGGAACAATGAGGGAGTCCTGTATAAATGGAACGATGTGGAGAGAAAACAAAATGAAATCAATTGTAGAGCCTATTCCTTTGCCTACAAAGGTTGGCAAAAAATGGTCACTTTCTTTAAAAAAAATTCAGAGCTAAAGAGTAGGTTAAACTTCATTACACTGTGATTTAAGACGTCCCTGTATGTAGTGTGTAAAAAATGAGTCAGATTGTGCTCTGAGTGGTCAGAGACCCCACACATCTGATCACCTCAAATGGGACAGGTGGAGATATTAAAGTCTCCCATCCAGAGAATGGTCACCCTGTTCGGGTAGCTCATGAAATAATCGGATACAGATTGATCCAGCTCCCGTACCAGATCAGTTGGGTGGTTAACAACATAGTTGAAACAAAAATTAATTAATAAAACGTTGAAAGTCCCTTGAATTAACAAATGCAAATTTTGGGCGCAAGAGGTACATGATATTACTTCAGCTTTTAGGTACCCATTCCTTAGGAAAATCAAGATCCTTGAAACCACTTTAAATATGCCTGAGGCGGAAGGTAAAGCAGATGAACAAAAGGATTAGAACCCATCAATGTAAAAATCCTATAAGGCCCAGGTCTCTTGACAGCAAAACACCTTTATTCAATATACCTTCAACATTGTTCTTACACTCTCTCATTTCACGCACCCACAAGTTGGTGTTTTCCATGCACTCAATAATGGGTATTTTCTCGTGAGAAGTTTTTCCTTTACTTTTGGATTATTAGTGCATCTCACCAGTTGGCTGCTAATGAGTGAGTTAGTAAGAATTTCAAAATCACAAGTACGGGCCAGAGTTTTTAAAGATGCCACCTATTTTTCAATTTTCTCAGTCTTCCTTTGAACTCTCGTGAAGAACTTTTGCAGCCCTGGAACCACATTGTTCCGTGAACCAAAATATTGTTCCACCATCAAAACCAACATTTCATAGACCATTTCTGGATCACCTTCAGCATTACCTATCTGAATATCATCTAAACTCTCATAAACATTTCTGTGCTCTACTCCAAGATTATGAAGTAGAACTGCCTGTTTGCTGACCACAGGACATTTTTCACCTCCAATATCCAGGAGATATGAATCAAACAGTTGTTTCCAATGCTTGCACAGTAGAATTGGATCACCTTTCTCAGATAGAAACTGGGGTGGTTGTGACATGCCAGATGTAGCCATAGTTAAGCCGGGGTTTATTGAATTTTTCAGTACCAAAGAACAAGTATTACAAGCAAACTTGCAATACTGGGGCAGAAAATCCACAGGTAATAGAACAATGTTTGTCACAATAATGCATTCAAAATGGTCACTAAGGGCTTCCAGACAATGCCATAAAAGAGTCAAAAAATCCTCCTGTCAACATGTGCTCATTGCTGATCCCCACGTAAAATGTAAGATCCTGCAACTCAGTGACGTGAACTAGAAAGGACGTTTTCCAGATATAAATGTTCCTGTCTAATTGAAATGGCCGTTAATGCAACCACGTACTTCCATTAGGACTGACGCTGGATATAATGTTCCTGCCCAATTAAAAATGGCCGATAACGCAACCACGTAGTTCCATTAGGACTGACATGGACATTTTACATTGTGATACTTGGTTTAGGTAATGCCCTTATTTAAGATGGCAACCAACTGCCTCCAGCAACCGTTGAAAGATACGAAAACAGCTTCTCTTACCGGTTAGCTCTCAGCACAGTCACACCCATCTGCACCATTGACAGTAGCTCAGCCATATACTCTTACAGCCCTTGCACTTCCTTTACAACCAGCAGCAGAATCTCCAACAGGATTCAGGGTGAGGAGGATAAAGATCACACTGGAGGCTCACTGCAGCACAGTGGGATCACAAAACCGGTGGTCGAAGAACACTAGTCGCCATTGTTCTATTCATTCATCTGTCATACAACAGGTAAGTTGGTTGAAGTTTTTTCTATTCAAGTTCCAGGAATACGAACCACTGGCTCTCCAGCCTCCATTTAATCGCCCTTGCTTCTCCTCTGTCCCAGCTCTGGAACCTTATTTCCCGAGTTCTACCACCCAAAGTTCCATGATTGCAGTTACAGTTCCACATGAATATAACACTTCCGGATGAGCCCTCATGGAGATTCAAGGGCCCAGATTTACAAAACTTACAACAACGCAGCGCAGCACCCAAAAATGCTGAGCTGCTTTATGTGAGAGGGAGAGAGAAGGACAGCTCCATAGCTGCAGAGATATGACACTCTCCTCCCCCCTCCCTCATACCAGCACACAATCAGGCTGCCGGGCACCATGCACCTTTGCGCCATAGTGCAAGGGTGTGTGTGTGTGAGTCTAGCATAGGTTTTGTACTGGAAGAGTAGCCTTCCAGTACAAAATGCTATGCCTGGACAAAATATAAAACTGTTCCCACTTCAGATGGGTTCTGTACAGTGCAGCACAGATGCAAAGTGAGAAGCATTAGGAGAAATAAAAGCATTTCTCCTTTTTAACACTTGCTTCAAAGAGGCATTATTATTTGGTGCAAAATTCTGTCTACTAATGTTAGTAGATAGGGTTTTGCATCAAAAAGCATGGGTGGGTGCATGGGTACAACCATGTACCATGCATGGAAAGCTATCTTGATGCTAAGTAATGCAAAGCAGTGCTTTGAGTCTCTTTTCATTACTTTAAGGCAACTTTCCAGAGCAAAACATGTTTTATGTTGTAAAGTAAATAACATAAAAAAAACATTTTGTGCTGGTTTGCGTCAAAAGCTTGAATGATGCACAAATTGTGCATTCGATAAATACCATGCCCCGCAAGACCGATATTACCAGGTCTGCAATTTGGGGCACGGATAGTGCTCCCTTTGTAATGAGGACCTAAGAATACGAGAGTTACCATGAGTTACCATGACTGCATTAATATTTTTCTTTTGCCCTTCTTACTGCTATACTGTCTTGCTCAGGTTCTGGTACTAGGCAAGCAGTGGAATTGAGTGCCAATGACAAGAGGAATCCTAATTTTCTTAATTATACAACTCCTTCTCTCCAATGCATAAGGATTCACAAAAGTGTTTGACGTGAAGATGTTGTGCAGTACTAAAGGGGTGGTTCTGGACTATGATCTCTCTTCTCCCCCGCTCTAAATCCTCAAAGCATGGGAGATGCCGGTATGAATTCAATGACTACACTTTGAAATCCTATCCCCTAACCAAACAAGCATTGGCACAGCCCATAGGTCTAGCCAATGCAAGAGCTATTGGCCTTGTCAATGTGTTTTTTAGCCATGCTGTGCAGCATGGCTGAAAGTTTAAAAAAGCACTATGACACGGTTAGCACTGGCAATGTCATGGCACTTTTTTTTTTAAACTTTCAGCCATGCTGCACAGCAGCCTCGCTGCGGCCCAACATGGCTAAAAAAAACAGTGACAACACCAATAGCTCTCAAGTAGGCGAGACCTACTGACTTTGCCAATGCTTTTTTTTCTGGTGGGAGAGGGGCGGGAGGGGGTAAGCAACAACACAGGAGGGGTAAAGGGGACGGGGCAAACAACAATGCGGGAGGGGGCAGCACAAGCAACCATTGATAGGGCAAGCAGCACCGATAGGGCAAGCAACAAAAGCTGGAGCAAGCAAAAAAAAAGACAGAGCAAGCAACAAACAAGCAACAACCAACACGACAAGCAACAAATAACGAGGCAAACAACAACAGAGGTAGAGACAGCCTGCAAACACAAGCACCACTACAACTAAAAGAAAAAAAAAGTACCTCTGAATTCCGACGAGCAGTGGAATGACCCCCACTGGGCAAGGAAACAGTATTTGGGCAATCCTCCAGGGGAAGGAAGACAAACACAGTAAGAAGAAGTGAAGCCGGCATGCCCTGACCAAAGAGAAGCAAGGAAATGAGAGCAGAGATGAAGCCATACAGTGGTAAGCAATGGATGGGCACTAAACCCCCTGTAAGTAAACAAAATGTCTGGCAAGCAGCAGTGCATGCACTCTGCTGAGGAGAGATCTAAAAATGAAAAATTGCTCAACCTGAAGCACTTAACGGTGCCTCAACTATAAGCAAAGCGATGGACAGATTTTTACATGCAAATTCAATTGATCAACTTCTGCTGAAGCTCAATAAATATGAGCAATAATTGAGCTTTGTTGGACTTTACCCTCTCTGCAGGGTCATCCACAGACATTTTTGCATTCCTCCTCCTATTTTTGCTGTATTCGTTTTTGTTGTCTTTAGGATTCTGCACACTTTACCACTGCTAACCAGTGCTAAAGTGCTTGTGCTCTCTCTCCTCTAAACATGGTAACATTGGCTAATACCCAATTATCATATTTAATTTACTTGTAGGTCCCTAGTAAAGTGGCACTACATGTCCCCAGGGCCTGTAAATTAAATGCTACTAGTGGGCCTGCAGCACTAGTTGTGCCACCCACTTAAGTAACACTTTAAACATGTCTCAGGACTGCCATTGCAGAGCCTGTGTGTGTAGTTTAAACTGCCATTTCGACATGGCAAAATAAACATTTTGCCGGGCCCAAACCTTTCTTTTTATAAATATCAGTCAACCCAAGGGTAGGCCCTGGACAGCCCAGAGGGCAGGGTGAAATGTATTTAAAAAGTAGGACATGTACATTTAAGTTTTAAAAGGCCTGGTAGTGAAAAACTCTTACATTTGTTTTATACTACTGCAAGGCATATCTGTTCCATAAGATAACATTTTAGTTGCCTTATTACATTTTATAAGGGTAATTTACAAATGGGAAGAGATAACCAGTTCATGTTTGGTGTCTCTGGAATCCTAATTTAAAATCCTAACTTATGGGGAAGTCGTATTTTAAATTACAATTCTGAAAATTCCACTTTTAGAAAGTTGGCATTTTCTTGCCTTAGCCTTTTGGTGTCTGCATTCTGTCTCTGGTCACATGACTGGGTGTAGTTGGCAGTTGGGCTTTGTGTATTCCTCCTAGACAGCCACACACAATGGGAGCTTAGGAGTAACTGGATGGGCCATTACTGGCAGGATGGGAGGGAAGAGTTGGGCACAGCCCCATTTACACTTAAATAGGTTGTGTCCTGTCTCCACACAAAGGAATGCATATCCCCTGCCATTAGCCTGGAGCCACGAAAGGCAGGGCATCTGTGCACTTCAAAGACATGCCTCTAGAAGCTTCTCCCCCATTTAAAGGTACAACTGTGTATAAAAGAAGGACCTCAGATACCAACTCTTCAATATACTTCTGGACATGTGGATACTCTGCCAGGAAGAAGGACTGTTGTGCTGTGGAAGAGCTGCCACTTTGCTGGACTGCACTGTGCTGGACTCCTGCTTTGCTCCAAGGGATAGTTGGCTGGCTTCATGATCTGAAGACTCAGGGACATAGGTTTCCAACAACCTTGCATCTGCTCCTGGACTCTGCCATCTGTGAGTCTACCCTGCCAAGTGGTACCACTCCAGTCCTGGCCCTTTGGAAGTCTCTTCGGCTTAACGACACAACTTTGACGTGGATCCATGCAATGCTCCGCAAACCAGGATTTAAGGTACTCTGTCCAGCAGGCCTAACTGAGTCCTTGTATCTGACCCACGCTCCATCACAGTCAGACTGAACTTGTGCCTTTGTCCCGGTCCAGCAGGACCAGATATCCACAGTTGGCGATTGACTCCTTTTGGTTCTATTTTCTCAACAAAAAAAACCCCAATAACTCCAATTCTACAAATTAGATTTTTGTCATTTTGTCTTGTTTTATTTATTAAACACTACTAATTTCTTAAAAGTCTGATCAGAACTGAATTAATTGTGCTTGACCTTCTAATCAGTCTAATGTTTGTAAACACTACAATGCTCAACTACACTTACCAAGAAAAGCTTAGTAATATCAATTACATATTCAAGAAGCCCATTAGGTGTTTAGTTGAGCATTTGTTTTAAAAAGTGCTCAACTGTGAGTGCACAACTAGTTTGATAATTTCTATGGCTTTATAGTGTTGTTAATTTTGCTGTGAATTAGCAGGTAGTGAGTGCTCATTTAACACTGTTGTATCCTCTTCCGGGTCACACTTATGTTCAACTGGTCTCCCCTTTTCAAAATGGGACAGTGACTAAATGACAAATGATAATTCTCAGCAGGAAAGTTTTATTCATGGTTCTTATTTGGGTCTAATACCCATTAATTTCCAAGTAAAGAAGAATGAAATTAATTTTATGCATTATTGTCTATGACTACAGCTGACTACATACCTTAGAGAAACAATTTAATTTTGTGACTATTCTTTACCTTACTCTATTCAAGTGCTAGCATAAGCTGAAATTATTGCTGTTGGTGCTGTGAACGCGTGCTACGTTATTGTGTAGAAACTGCAGTCATGGAAGTCGATTCACTAAAATGCCAGGGGTATCGGAAGTAACATCATATACTCTTTGACCTTTATATTGTCACAGGAAGTTACATCATATGACCTTTGACCCTGCATCATACCAAGAAGTGATGTCACATATCCGTAATCCTCATGACATCACAATAATTAACATTGCTGAAGTTAAGTAATTGCATAATTAATATTATATATTCTTCTAGAGGAGAGCAAAAGGTGTGGGTTTCTCTTCCCTGAGAAAGGTTTGAAAAAATGGGCTTTACTAGTGCATTTTAATGCACAATTTTCACATCTGCTAAAAAGCCATAGGCTCTAAAAAAATTCACTAAATATTCAAGTCCTTTCATGGTGTGCCAAGCTACTGAAATCTGACTCCTCATGAGTTCACCCAATTAGGTTTTTAAAATGTCCTATGGGTGCCCCCTTATGTAGAAATTTACCTCTATTGCTAGGACCAACATTTTGCCCAAACAGTACATACAAAATGCCAGTGCCAGAATGTTATTTTCCTAATACTGCTTCTCTTGCACTATGGAGGTCCCTTATGTCAAAGGTTATGTCTAATATGTCAAGGACCACATTTTGTCATGGATGGCCCATGACCTTGCCACAGTTTGCTTCCCATATACCAAGAATTTCCTCCAGTGTGCCATCACAAGCAATTTGCCACAGGTGCCAACTATGCCAAGAATTTCCTCCAGGAGGCCAGCGCTGGAATTTTGTCATGGGTGTTCCTTGCCAAAATTTACCTACAGTGTGCCAGCAGTAGCATTTGCAGAGGGTATCCCATATGCAAGTATTGCCTCCAGTATTCCATTGCCAACATTTTGTCAAGGGTGCTTCAATAAAGCCAAGATGCATGCCAGGTCCAACAGCGGATCTGCAAGCATAACAACACATGCTCACTTACATTCACGTATTCACACTCATTCTATTGTTAGCACTGACTTGCACTCATTCATTTTCACCTACTCTTGTGCACTCACTCTCACCCTCAATCACTCATTCGCACTCTCTCACTCACTCTTACTCTGACTCACTTATACTTATTCACTCATTTTGACGCATATACACACATCCATGATCCCATATAGAAACATACATGCTCACACATATACACGCTCTTTCAGCAAAACTTAGTCTCACCCACATGCACGCACACAACAAACATTAAAACCATATTATTATTGTCATCTAAGATGCCAGTAAATATCCAGATCTTACTGCTCTACATGTTATTACACTAATAGTGAATAATAAACTATTAATCACTATTAATGTAATTAAAACGAGCAGAAAACGAGGTTAGGGCCTGATTCTGATAATGCGAAACACCCCTGAGTTCTTGGCACTGATTTTGCTACCTCTGAGGCCAGGGGTCGCAAAGGCAGTGCCGGGGGTAGCAAGGGACAACCCAGGCGTCGCAACTGTGACTCCTGGAGACCCCTAAATGACGTCCATGACTGCAATGTCTTGAGAATACAATAAGCATGGGGTTCTTCAATTTAATTATGAAGGGCTAAACTCCCATTTATTTTGCACACCTAGCTGCAACTAAGATGTGCAAAAAATGCCATTGATGAGAGCAAAATCCCATTCTTGATTAACAGAATCAGGAATGTTGGAATTCCACCCTTCCATATGCCTTTGCAAATTCCATTTAAAATGCCATGTGATGAGACAGAAATTTCACTTGTATGATGGAATTTCTGTGCAAGCAAATTTCGTAATACACTGGTCACTGGCATTCCTTGTTAGGTCCATAAGTTGTTAGACATTCACTTATTCCAAATTTGGATTGCAGGTAGTTTCCCACACTGTAAAAACCTGCAAATTCAATTTAGTCAAGGCAGGGACATCTAAAGGATTTTGGGGGCCCTGGGCCAAACACATTTTTGGGGCCCCTGTTAGGAACAGCTTTACATTTATGATCAAATTTCAACTTTTTCATGCCCTCTTTGTCAGGGTGACCGACATTGCACAGACACACTGGTCTAAATTCTAAATGTGTTTCTATCTAATATTCAGGGATAATGATGTGTGTTTTTAATATTGTAATATAGCAGAAGTTTACTAGTATTATTGCAAATAATCTCTGCGACCGAGGTCCTCTTTTGATCTAAAAGGAACATTTTTATGGATGTTGCATGGTGCTGAAATATCTGTAATAAACTCCCACACATCACTCATATTAAAATATATATTAAAGGAAAATAGTATTTAAAACAATCTATGATTAAGAATCATTCAAGGTCACCAGGGCAGGACCATGTAGAGAACAGAGCCAGATCTATTATGACCCTGAAAGGCTGGGGCCCTGGGCCAGAGCCCACTTTGCCCATACCTTAAAACGTCTCTGAATCAAGCATGGAAGTAAATGCGTTTTTGAATAGGAACGGGAAGAGAACACCCTGAAAACTGAAAGAGATAGATAGAAGGCATGAGTTTCTCCATAGTAATATATATGCATGTGAGTGCTCAAGTCCTGGGCATCTACAACAATCTCAGGCTCCCAGACATAGTACTGAATTCTTTGTGAATTCCTGATAAGAGAGAGATTTGCTTCAAAGGAGGGGTAACTCTCAGGGTTCCATCACAACTACATCAGTAATTCCAATGTGGTCATTTCACACCCGAAATTATTGACACCATGAGTATCATTAATTCCAAGATGCAATATGATCTTTTTTTATGAGTAATGCCCTATAGATCCCCTATGGATTGAGGAATAACACTAGAAATAATTGCTATCACACCAATTTGGCATGTTTTTCTCACTTTCCGGGTCAATTTCCAGGGTTTAATTCCACTGGTCTGATTGATCAAATCCTGCTGTAATGTCACACGAAATTACTGCATTACTTGAAATACCGATGTAGGCAGAATCTCCTATTCCTTCTCAAATCAGTAAAAGGAGACTGAAAAGAATGAGGACCTTAGTGAGCAACTTTATAATTTCTTTTTCTCCAGTAAATAAACTTTTGTGAAGCCGTCCCTGCCCTTACTATAGCCATAAACTGCCCTGCCTAGTGTATCCCATAAAAGTATAACGCACTACTTACTAAGCAATAATTTACATATTATGCAAGATTGAATACATTGTTTTTGTCCTTCAATAGCCGAAAGAGAGTAAATGCCTAATCACCAATGAAGACCTTACAGTGGTCAAACAGTGAATTTACTACTTCCACGCACCTGCGTTCCATAAAGTTATGCTTTCAAGATATAAAAGTTGAAAATGAAGTCCTAATCACAACTGCCTTGCCCGGGTATAGGTTGAACAAAACAGAATACATTTAGCCAAGCTAATGAAGGTAGAAAGAATGAGAACATTGTCTTGGGACCTGTAGAGAGTGGGTGGAGGTGCACAGGGGAACACACTGCATGATTTGGTCACACACATTTGTAAGCCGGTAAGGCAACATTTCCAATTACTCACTCCAACTGGCGCTAGGTTCCCAGAAGATTTGATAGTAATAGCATTAAACAGGTACAGTATAATTTAAATGCGTCACACGGAGATAGATATGCCAGCTTATGAGCATGCAAACATTCAGAATTTTGTAAACAGGGTAAGGCAATATCTGTTTTGCTCACTCCCTCTAGGTGTCACCTCAAAATTGGGATGCTTTGGAAATATCATGAACGTTCCGACAATTGGAGCTGACTGTGCAAAAGCAATGCAAAGCAAGCTATCATATTGTGGTAGGTACCATTTAATTCCTGACAAGCTATCATATTGTGGTTGGTACCATTTAATTCCTGAATAGCATGAACCAACAAATTCATTCTCCATCTCATTCTATGCAAATATAACGTTAGTGTACATAACTGCCCTCGCAATCCACTGCTTATGATCTCACATATTACATCGCTGTGCTACCGCTTGTTTTGAAGAGAGCACCTGTGTGGCTCAGGTCCTGGGAGCATTTTTTTTAAAAGGAGGGGTGCAAGGGCCCTCCCTCCTGAGGCTTTAGAAGCTCCGGGGAACACCACCTCCCCGGAGATAAACAAACATTGATGGGGGGCAACGTGGAACACCCTGAGCCCCAGGGACCACCCCTCCCTGGGGCTAAACAAACACTGATGGGGGGCAGCGCAGACCCCCCTAGGCCCTGGGGACCAGCACATCTCTGGGACCAAAACATTTTTTTTTTAAATGGGAGAGGGACTGCGTGGCACCCTCCCAGGCTACACAGAGCTCCAGGGACCACCATTTCCATAGGGTAGCCTGTGAACAAGAAAGGAGGGAGCCATACATGCCCCTGGGGACCGCCACCCTCCATGGCCAGCTCCTGCTATGTCACTCCGGTTCCAGCGGGCGGGAGCTTTCAAAGTGGTTTCATCTCTTTACTTGCCCGCAGAGTAGTGGGCAGAGAAAGAGATGAAACAATTGCTCCTGCACGGATGGTGCTGCCTTTCCATCAGCTCCCTCCATGCAGCAGCAATGCTGGCTCTCATAAGAGGCGTGGAGCCGCCTGGGACTGCGGGGGCCTTGATGCTCCCCCCATGGTCCCCATGCTGTACTTTTGGTGCCCAGGACACGCAGGAGACATGGCCGGGCCATGGGGAATCGGGTCTCTGATGTCGAGATCGGCCCACTGTACTGTGGCTAGCCCCTGGGATGGGGAACCTGGGGCTAAAATATCAACCCGGGGAGGGGAGCTGTATGGCTCCCCTTCCCCACTTTATTGTGGCTTGGCCCCGGAGGATGCATCCTCTCGTAGACCTACTAGGAGACTCACGCACATACTCACAGTCCCACCCAGACACTTACACGCCCACTCACAGACCCATTCAGACACTCACGCACCCACTCACAGACCTACTCAGAGACTCATCCACCTACTCACAGACCCACTCAGACTCATGCACTCACTCACAGATCCACTGAGACACTCATACACCCACTCACAGACTCACTCAGAGACTCATCCACCTACTCACAGACCCACTCAGAGACTCACGTACCCACTCACAGTCAATCAATCAATCAGGGGGATTGTAAGCTCACTACTCACCCGAGAGGGTCTCAAGGCGCTGGGGGGGGTATGCCACTCCATTCAGCTGAAGTGCCAGGTCTTGAGGGTCTTCCTGAAGGTGTTCAGGGACAAGGCACGTCTGATGTCTGCTGGTAGCTCGTTCCAGGTCTTGGCTGCGATGTGAGAGAATGATCTCCTGCCTGATCTGGCTCTGTGGATCCGCGGTGTTTCAGCCAGTGCGAGGTTGGATGATCTCAGGTTTCTTTTGGGTACGTGGAAGTTTATTCTGTCGTTGAGGTATTTAGGTCCGTTGTTGTGCAGGCACTTGTAGGCGTGGGTGAGGATTTTGAAGGTTACTCTCTTCTCCACGGGGAGCCAGTGGAGTCGCCGCAGTTGTTGGCTGATGTGTTCGTGTCGGGGGATGCCAAGGATGAGTCTGGCCATGGTGTTCTGTACCGATTGCAGTTTGCGGAGTAGGTACTTGTTGATGCTGGCGTACAGTGCGTTGCCATAGTCGAGTTTGCTGGTGATGAGTGCGTGGGTGACTGTTTTCCTCGATTCGGGGGGGATCCATTTGAAGGTCTTTCGGAGAATGCAGAGGGTGTTGAAGCAGCTGGATGTGACGGCGTTGACCTGTCGGTTCATGGTGAGTGATGAGTCGAGTATGATGCCGAGGTTCTTGGTGTGGTCTGAGGGGGTAGGTGGGCTTCCAAGGGTGGTGGGCCACCAGGTGTTGTCCCATGCTGATGGGGTGGTTCAAAGGACGAGAACTTCTGTTTTTTTGGCGTTGAGTTTTAGGCAGCTGTTGTTCATCCAGACTGCCACTTCTTGCATTCCTCTCTGGAAATTGAGTTTAGCGGTGGTGGGGTCTTTGGTGAGGGAGAAGATGAGCTGGGTGTCGTCGGCATAGGATACAATATTGAGGCTGTGTTGTCGGATGATGTCTGCGAGGGGGCCATGTAGAAGTTGAAGAGGGTCGGGCTTAGAGATGACCCCTGTGGTACTCTGCAGGTGATGTCGGGGGGTGGAGAGGAAGGGCGGTAGTCTGATCCTTTGGCTTCTTCCGGTGAGGAACGAGCGGACCCAGTCTAGGGCAGTTCCTTGTATGCCGGCCTCGCGTAGTCTGGTGATTAGTGTGCGATGAGAGACGGTGTCAAAGGATGCAGACAGGTCGAGGAGGATGAGGGCCGTGGAGTGGCCCTGGTCCAGGAGGGTCCTACCCAACACTTACCACCCACTCACAGACCCACACACAGACTCATGTACCAACTCACAGACATACTCAGACAGTCCCACACCCACTCAGAGACTAATGCACCCATTCACAGATCCGCTCAGACACTCATGCACTCACTCACAGACTGACTTACACGCTCATGAAGGTACTCACAAACCCACTCAGACACTCTCACACCTATTCACAGGCCCACTAAGACACTCATGCACCCACTCATTCATGCATCTACTCACAGACCCACTCAGACACTCACACACCGACTCACACACCCAATGAGACTCTCACTTATCACCCACTCACAGACCCACTTAGAGACTCACAAACCTACTCACAGATATACTCAGACATTTGCACACCCACTCAGAGACTAATGCACTCATTCACAGACCCACTCAGACACTCATGCACTCACTCACAGACTGACGCACACACTCATGGAGGTACTCGCAAACCTACTCAGACACTCTCACACCTACTCACAGGCCCACTAAGACACTTACTCAGACACTCATGCACCCACTCAGACATTCATGCACCCACTCACAGACCCACTCAGACACTCACACACCAACTCAAACACCCAGTGAGACACTCACACACAAACTCAAACCCCCATTGAGATATTCATGCACTCCCTCAAACACTCACTGAGACACTAAAGTATTCACTCACACACTCAGTCTCAAAGGTTACAGGTTACAGTTAGGAAATAAAAAACTTAAAAACTTAGAAATTCACTTAAAAACCAAAGGTTTCAGAGACATTATAGTTAGGAAATGGCAATAAAAAAACTAAGAAAATCACAGAAAAAACCAAAGGTTACAGGGACGTTATAGTTAGGAAATAACATTGAAAAAACTTAGAAATTCACTGAGAAAAGCCAAAGGTTACAGGGACATTATAGTTAGGCTCAGATTTCACTTGTACAAAACCAGTGAATTTCAGCAGCTAAAGTTTTTGAGCTAACTATAACCTACTCCCCCACAATGCACTGATTATGACCTCACAATCATATTACATCACTCATGACATGCTCAGTGACATCACTGATGAAATCTCAAAAGACATCACTGATGACATCATTCAGTGAGTGTGAGTGTTTTCTAAACGTTTATGAGTGTCAAACATATATACCAAGGTACAACAAAAGTTAAAATAGTATATTGGGTATACTCCTAATGAGTGATACTACTTCTAACAATATTATGTGAGTGTCTGTGTGTATCTGTGTGTGAGTGCTTGTCGGAGTGGTTGTATGGGTGTGTGAGTGGGTGTTGGGGTTGCTGTATAGATGTATTCGTGGGTGTGTGTAGCTATGTGGGTGAGTGAGTGGCTGTGTGAGTGACTGTGTTGCTGAGTGAGTGCGTGTGTCAGTGGCTGTATGGGTGAGTGAGTGGCTCTGTGAGTGGCTGTATGAGTGGGTGTGTAAGTGACTATATGGGTGCATGAGTGAGTGTCTGAACAGTTGTATGAGTGAGTGGCTGTATGTGTGAGTGAGTAGCTGTTTGAATGGGTGTTTGGTTAAATGAGTTGGTGTGTGAGTGGCTGTATTGCAAAGTGTCTGTATGAATGGATGTATGGGTGAGTGAATGAATGTAAGAGTGCTTGTATAGAAGTGTGAATGAGTGCTTGTATGCTTGTACAAATTTAATCTGAGCCTAACTATAACATCCCTGTAACCTTTGGTTTTTTCAGTGAATATATATATATATATATATATATATATATATATATATATATATATATAAATCAAATGGGTGCTTATTAGAATATGAAACCCAAAAAGTGGTACCCTGGCCAAAATATCACAATATTGTGAACCTAAGTATATATACGTAAGTATAAATTACCTACTGGCAGTCGCCAGTAGGTAGTTATAGTTAGGACCCAGTTTCCTTAGGAAAAGCGTTTTTTGTTTTCCTAATAACTTTGGCGCCGGATGACGAATCATCGCGAAATTTTCAAAACTAGTGGGGCGCTCCGGTCAGCTCCAGTCTTGAAAGTTTTGGGGTGATTCGGCAAGCAGGGGCCGAGAAAAAAGGGGGGTCCCAAAACGTGTTTTCTCCATGTTAATTCCCGTAGGAAACTTTAGACACGGCTACAGCCCGAACTGCTGAACGGAATTACACCAAATTTGGCAAAAAGGTAGTGCTTGGTTCAGAAAGTGCCCTTTATTTAAAGTGATGTAAATCCGTTCAGTAGTTGCGGAGAAAATCAAAAAATAGAGGTAAAAAAATCAATTTCCCATAGGAAACTTTAGACACGGTTACAGCCAAAACTGCTGAATGGAATTACACCAAATTTGGCAAAAAGGTAGTGCTTTGTTCAGAAAGTGCCCTTTTTTTAGATGGTGTAAATCCGTCCAGTAGTTCCTGAGAAATTCAAAAAATAAAAGTTTCGATATCTATGGCCGCGGTGGATCCGCGCACCCTCCCGATCACGAGCTTCATGCTAATTGGCTGTCAACGCTCCAAACCAGGAAGTGTTGGCAGCCATCTTGTGCCTCGGTAACCGAGGCACAAGACAACTGAAAAACTAAGGCGCAAAACAAGAAAAGGGGGCAGGGTAGAAACACCCTGACCCCCTAGGCCTGCTCAGGGGGTCCCACAAGGACCCGCAGGGCCCAAAAAAGCATTTAAAAAAAAAAAAAATCGTCCGAATTCATGCTGGGTACGCGAATCCTGCCGTGAAAATAAAAAAAACGAAGCGCGGACTCCCGCGCTTTGTTTAATTGAAGCCCCATGTGGGCCAGGTCCCGGGGGCAGTAAAAAAATGTGTGGGGGGGCCCCAATCCCCCCCACACTGCCTCGGGGACCGCCACCCCCGGGGCTTTGCAACAATATTTGCAGGGGGGCACACGGCCCCCCCGCAGCCCCGGGGACCGCCACCTCCCGGGGCTTGTTTTTTTGGAATTTGGGGGGCCTCTAAGGCCCCCCCAAGCCCCGGGGACCGCCACCCCCGGGGCTTTCATCAATTATAATCATGGGGGGCACACTACCCCCCCCGCAGCACCGGGGACCGCCACCCCCGGGGCTTCTTTTAAAAAAATATACCTATGTGGTGGGGGCTCGAGCCCCCCTTCACACCCCGGGGACCGTCACCTCCCTGGGGCACTAATATTTAAATTTGGGTGTCCGTAACGGACCCTCGAGCCCCGGGGACCACCACCCCCGGGGCTTTGCATTATGTGGGAGGGGGGGCCGCGCAGCCCCCCTCATGGAGCCAGTGATGGCCATGGGGACCGCCACCCCACAGGGCCGGCTCCTGCAGTGTCCCGGGGTGCCCACCCCCGGGACACTTCTGTTTGCAATGACAGGGTGGGAGCCGCGCGGCTCTTGCCCTGTCATTGCAAACTGTGGTTTGGGTTTTGAAAGCGAGAGCAGGAAACCTGCTCTCGCTTTCAAAAATCAAACCACATTGCTTTTCCACACGGGGAGCTGCATGTCAGCAGCTCCCCATGTGGAAAAGCAATGCCGGCTCCCACAGGAGGCGGAGCCAGCAGGGACCGTGGGGGCATTGGGGCTCCCCCCACGGTCCCCAAAGGAGAGGGCCAGGCCCCGGGGGATGGGGTCCCCAGGGCCATATTTGGCCTGAGGAGGCGTGGCCATGCGGCCCCCCTCACACAAAAAAAAAGGATGGCCAGGCCCCAGGGGATGGGGTCCCCGGGGCCAGAAGTGGCCCAGGAGGGGGGCCACACGGCCCCCCTCCCCACAAAAAAATAAAATAAATAAAGGCGGGCCCCGGGGGATGGGATCCCTGGGGCCAATAGAGGCCTTAGGAGGGGGGCCAACTAGCCCACCAGGTACCTCCAGTAAGCGCCACTCCGCATCGCAGCTCTGTGGCGCTTACTGGAGCTGCGTTGCAGAGTGGTGTAAAAAGGGGCGTGGCCTGGGCCACCTCTCTGCAACGCAGCGCAGTGGCACTTACTGGAGGTACCTGGTGGGCTAGTTGGCCCCCAGGGACCCTCAGGATTGAAGAGGAATTAATTCCCCAACTTAAAACGCGCCACAGGGCGTGTTTGCACACATGTCACCTCAGGCCCCGCCCCCTCCCTTCACCACTGTGCAAACGCACCCCCTGGCGCGTTGTAAGTTGGAGAATTAATTTCCCTTGAATCCTGAGGGTCCCTGAGGGCCAACTAGCCCACCAGGTACCTCCAGTATGCACCAGGGAGCTGCGTTGCCGAGAGGTGTTCAGAGGCCACGCCCGTTTTACACCTCTCTACAACACAGCTCTGTGGCGCTTACTGGAGGTACCTCGCGGGATAGTTGGACCCCAGGGACCCTCAGGATTCAAGGGGACTTAATCTCCCAATTTAAAACATGCCACTGGGTGCATTTGCACAGTGGTGAAGGGAGGGGGCGGGGCCTGAGGTGACATGTGTGCAAACACGCCCTGTGGCGCATTTAAAGTTGGGGAATTAATTCCCTTTCAATCCTGAGGGCCCCTGGGGGGCCAACTAGCCCACCAGGTGCTTCCAGTAAGTGCCACTGCGCTGCGTTGCAGAGAGGTGGTCCAGGCCACGCCCCTTTTTACACCTCTCTGCAACATAGCTCTGTGGCGCTTACTGGAGGTACCTGGTGGGCTAGTTGGACCCCAGGGACCCTCAGGATTCAAGGGGACTTAATCCCCCAACTTAAAATGCACCACAGGCACATTTGCACAGTGGTGAAGGGAGGGGGCGGGGCCTGAGGTGACATGTGTGCAAACACGCCCTGTGGTGCGTTTTAAGTTGGGGAATTAATCTTCAATCCTGAGGGTCCCTGGGGGCCAACAACCCCACCAGGTACCTCCAGTAAGCGCCACTGCCCTGTCATTGCAAACGGCAATATCCCGGGGGTGGGCACCCCAGGACATTGCAGGAGCTGGCCCTGGGGGGTGGTGGTCCCCAGGGCCATCGGGGCTCCAGGAGGGGGGCCCCCCTCCCTTCGAGTGCAAAGCCCCGGGGAGGTGGTGGTCCCCAGGGCTTGGGGGGGCACAAGGCCCCCCACTCATTAATGCAGGAAGCCCCAGGGAGGTGGTTGTCTCTAGGACTTGGGGGGCCCGCGAGCCCCCCCTCATTAATAACAGAAGCCCTGGGGAGGTGGTGGTCCCAGGGGCTTGGGGGGCCCGCGAGCCCCCCTCATTAATCAAGGAAGCTGCAGGGAGGTGGAGGTCCCTGGGGCTTGGGGGGGCCCATGAGGCCCCCCGCCTCAATTATAATAAAGCCCCAGGGAGGTGGCAGTCCCCAGGGCAGTGTGGGGGGGTTAGGACCCCCCCACGCATTTATTGTTCAAGCCCCGGGGAGGTGGCAGTGGCTGGGGGGGTCGCGTGCCCCCTGCATATATTTAACTAAGCCTCAGGTAGGTGGTGGTTCCCAGGGATGCGGGGGCCCCCCGGGCCCCCGCTAATTAATTAGGCATTGCCCCCGGGGCCTGGCCCACCCAGGAGCCAGCGCTTCATTTTTTTAAAAAATTCGGCCAGATTCACGCACCCAGCATGAATCTGGACATTTTTTAGGGAACAAAAATGCTTTTTTTGTGCCTGGGGGTCCTTGTGGGACCCCCTGAGCAGGCCTAGGGGGTCAGAGTTTTTCTACCCTGCCCCCTTTTCTTGTTTTTATCTTTGTTTTACCTTTTTCTTGTGACTTGGTTACCGAGTCACAAGATGGCTGCCAGCACATTCTGGTTTAGAGTGTTGGCAGCCAATCAGAATGAAGCTCGTGCCCAGGAGGGTTCGCGAATCCTCCTCGGTGCTCAGATATCGATATTTTTATTTTTTGAATTTCTAAGCAACTACTGAACGGATTTTAAAAAACCACACTTTCTGGACCAAGACCTACCTTTTTGCCAAATTTGGTGTATTTCCGTTCAGCAGTTCGGGCTGTAGCCTGTTCCAAAATTCCTATGGAAATTAACATGGGGAAAACGCATTTTAGGACCCCCCTTTTTTCTCAGCCCCCGCTTGACGAATCATCACCCCGAAACTTTCAAGACAGGACCTGACCTGAATGAACCTTTTTGGGGGAAAATTTTGCCAAGATTCGTCAAATGGTGCCAAAGATATTGACAAAAGAAAAAACGCTTTTTGAATAGAAACGAGGTCCTAGCTATAACTACCTACTGGCGACCGACCGGCAGGTAATATACATATTCACTGAAAAAACCACAGGTTTTAGGGACGTTATAGTTACTTGGACATGTCATCAGTGATGTTATTTGAGATGTCATCAGTGATGTCATCAGCGATGTCACTGACCATGTCATGAGTGATGTAATATGTGATGTCATCAGCAGTGCAATGCGGGGCACGAGTTATAGTTAGCTCAACTAACTATAACGGGCGAATTTCTCTGGTTTTGTATGAGTGAAATGTCCAAGTAACTATAACGTCCCTGAAACCTGTGTTTTTTTTCAGTGAATTTCCAAGGTTTTTTAAATGCTAATTTCTAGCTATAACATCCCTGAAACCTATGGTTTTTTCAGTGAATTTCAAATGTTTGTTTAATGCTAATTTCTAACTATAATGTCCCTGAAACCTATGGTTTTTTCAGTGAATTTCAAAGGTTTTTTAAATGCCAATTTCTGACTATAACAACCCTGAAACCTATGGATTTTTAAGTGAATTGCCAAGATTTTTCAAATGCTAATTTCAAACTAAAACGTCCCTGAAACCTATGTTTTTTTCAGTGAATTTCAAAGGTTTTT